>RJWT010007667.1:0-27339 GCA_004365215.1 Cuniculus paca | reverse complement strand
GAACTTATATAATGTGACAGATGACTCACTCAGGTAAGTATAATTGAGAGAGGTGGTGTAGCTTTTTGAATATCAGTGTGACTTGGAAGAGCCAGCTGCAGGCCCCTCTAGCCTGCTGTGAAGGGGCTGTGGCCCCAGCAGCTGCCTGTTTCTGCCTTCATCACTGCCTTTCTCCTCACTGTGTGGGTCTAACTATGTTCTGTGGGATAAGAGGAAGAATACACCTGGAATGAGGAAGAAGTGTAAAAAACATCACCAACACAGTTTTAGGATTATCTTGATTTTTTTTTCTAGGCTGATTTTGAAACAGCTTCATTATACTCCTGTTTGTAATATTTTTTTCTCTGTTATATTTTCTAAGATCCAAATGAGTACATGCTAAATATTCTTCATCTGAAACGCTTCAAACAAGAAATGTTTGGATTTCAGGGTTTTTTTTGTTTAGTTTTGTTTTGTTTTGAGTTTTGGTGGATATTAACATGTATACAATGAGGTAAGTCCAAACATAGAATTCATTTGTGTTTCATATACATAGTCTGCAGATAATTTTATACAATATTTTTTGTGTACTTGTGCTTTGACTCTAACCCAGCTCATGATGTCAGGTGTGGAATTTCTGTCTCTGGTGTGATGTTGGTGCTCAGAAAGTCTCAGACTTTAGAGCATTTTGGATTTCAGATTTTCAGATTAGGGATGCTCAACGTAGAAGTAATTTTTTTAAAAAAATTATGTGTTTGTCCTTATCCCCCCACCCCTTTTCATTGCTGAGGATTGAACTAGGTCTTCATACATACATGCTAGGCAAGTGGTCTAGCACTGAGCTGCATCCCAGCCTTTGTTCCCTCCTTCTCTTTCTTTCTTTCTTTCTTTTTTCTTTCTTTCTTTCTTTGTAAATTTTTTAGTACTGGGACTTGAACTCAGTACCTTGCGCTTGCCAGGTAGGCGTTTGTGCTACTGAGCTATATTCCCTCCTAGCCCTTTCTTTAAAATTTTTCTTTAGAGACAGGGTCTTTCTATGTTGCCCAGGCTGCCCATGAATTTGGAATCCTCCTGCCTCAGCCTCTAGTAGTTGGGATTAGAGGCATGTGTCACTGAGCCTAGCATGTCTTTGCTTGTGAAATACTCTGTAGAAGCTGTAAGGGGTTTTCTGTTTACTGAGTGCTTCTTTTTTTCTCTTCTCAGTTATCAAGGTGATTTTAGCGTGCTGTGTTCTGTATTTTCTTGAAGGGAATGATTTTTTTTTTACTTTTTTAAATTTTTACATTTTATTTTTAAGAGAATGGAACAAAATAAAACAGAATAAAGCCTATTAAAGAAAGTGATATAGGACTTCAAAACAAGATAACAGAAAATCAACAATGGCTGCCATAATGCCTCTTATCTTCAAAATAGCCACCCATACCATCGGACCTAATAAAATCAAACAAAACAGAACAGAATAAAACCAATCAAAACAAAACAGTGAAAGCGATATGGGACTTCAAAACAAGATCATAGGAAATCAACAACGGCTACCATAATGTATCTTGTTATCTTTGAAATAGTTCCATGCCATCAGAAATAATAAAATCAAATGAAATAAGACAGAATAAAACCAAACAAAATGAAACGATGAAAATGATACTGGACTTTAAAACAAGATAATAGGGAATTACCAATGGCTACCATGTTACCTTTTTAGATGGTTCCTCCCCTTTCACTTTCACAATATCTATCGTGCATTTTGGATCCTACTAACTCCTTCACTTTTTTATACTAGGGAGACAACATGATGTTCCCACATGAGACTCTGAACCATTTCACCCATGAGCATGATCTCAAGTTACGTCCACATTTACCTACAAGAGCCTCATGATTGTCCTTCTCTAAGTTGAGTAACTTTCCATGGTATAAAAATGCCATATCTTATCCATTCTGTGGTTGATGGACAAGCTACCCCTGTTTTTTTCTGGTTCCATAGCACATGGAGCATTGTTTCCTCTCCTTGACTTTCAGTCTATGAATTTCCTTTAGAGTTAATGTGTTCATTGTATACTACATATTGATGGATCTTGTTTCTTGATCCACTCTGCCTGTGTTTCATTTTATTGGTAAATTGAGGCCATCTACATTAATGGTTATGGCCAACATGCACTGGTTCATCTCTGCTGTGCTTTTTTCCTGCCATTGGCTCCCTAGTTTTCCCCTCTATTCAATTGTCTGCCCTGCTAAGCAATCCTACTCTGCTGCTATTTATGGAACCATGCTCATTTTTATCTCTCTCAAGAAATATCCTTCAGTACTCTTTGTAGAGTTCATTTGGTGGTCATGAATTCTTTCAGTTGTTGTTTGTCATGGATATATCTTATTTCTCCATTACTTTTGAAAGATAGTTTTGCATGGTATGTCAATCTTGGTTGGAAGTTGTTTTCTTTCAGGATTTGAAATACTTCATTACAAGCTCTTCTTGACTTGATGGTTTGTGTTGAGAAGTCTGTTATGATTCTGATGGGTTTTCCTTTGTAGGTGATCTGTTTCTTTTTCTCTAACAGCTTTTAATATTTTGTTCTTGTGCTGAATTTCTGGGATCTTGATTATTATATGTCTGGGTGTTGATTTCTTTTGGTTATGGCTAGAGTTCTGTATGCCTCACTTGTCTGTATGTCAGGTTCTTTTCCCATGCTTGGGAAGTTTTCTGTTATTGCTTCTGTAGATAGACTTTTTATATCATTTGTGTTGACTCCTTTTTCACTGACACCTATCATTCTTAAGTTATTTTTCTTTGCATCATCTTGCAGTCATTGAATTGTTATTTCCTGGTTCCTTGTTATTTTTAAGAGATCTTTCATTTTGTGATTGCTAGCTGAAATCCTGTCTTTAAGGTTTGAAAGTCTACCTTGAGTTTCTTTCAAGTGGTTTTTCCTACTTTCAGTGGAGTTTCTAATTTCCTGGATATCTCTTTGAGCCTGTTTCTTGCATTCCAATTCTCCTCTGTATTGCTTATTCAATGTTTCCTTCATTTTCCTATGCTCCTTTTTTTTTATCTGTGTCTTCCTTAGATATGCTCAACAACCCTTTTATTATGTTTTTCATTTCTTCTTTTACCTGAGATATTATTTCTGATCTGATTTCTTTTACAGTCTCATAAAGTAATTTCTTTTCTTCAGTTTCCATCATCCCAGAAATTTCAGGTGTGGGATTTTCACTTTCTTCCATGTCCATGTCACCTGGACTTGTTTTGTTTGGGCTGAAGGCCAGAGACTGCCTTTTGCTCCTTCATCTTGACATTTTCCTGGGTTTCTCTGGACGACTGGGTTGTGGAGTCCCAGGTGCTTCCCACATTGGCTAACCCAGGTTCCCAGGGAGGCAGTAGGGTGTGGGAGGGCTTCTCCAGACACTTGCAACTTCTCCAAGGCATGACTGGCTGATTCCCCTGGCCCACACTGGCTACAGGTTCTTGAAATGATGGTAGCCAGCAGGCTTGTAGGGGTGGGGTTGACTGCTTCTCCTGGCCTGCACTAGCTGCCGCAGGAGAGTCCTGATGGTGGTTAGTATGTGCACAGGAGCTGGGCTGGCTGCTTCTCCCTGCTTGTGCTGGTAACCCATGGGAGAGTCCTTATCTAAATGTCTTCTTATATGTTTTGCTATGTTGACTTGAATGGAGGATTAAAAGTAACAGATGTCTTTGGCAGTGGGCCTCCTGGAATTGATACAATGGGTATTTTAGATATGGTTGGGTGGTTCACCTTGTGCCTTGCAGACCTGTCAGTCTTTTTCCCCTTGTTTTCTTATGTGTGGATGAAAAATTCGCATGGCCTCTTCTCCTGAAAGTTCTCTGTGATTTCATTGGATTTGCAACCTCTGCCCTGGTCCATTGTCACCCAGCACAGCACCCTTTTATCTTTCTAAGTGACTAGTCTTTCTCTACTTTCTTTTCTGTTAGAGAATTTATGAGACTGCTTTTTTCAGTGTTAGCATCTTTTTTATAAATAGTTTTTGAGTCATATTCCAGTATTTTATCAAGATTACTTTAAGGACAAATCAAGTGCATGCTCAGTAGTCTCTTTTAGGCTGCAACTGACTACGTCATTCAGTAAATCACCATGTTTAAGGGCTTCGACCTTATCATGGTGGCCTTAGACTTCAGGGTGCACAAACATGTTTTCTACCCTACTCTGTACCATATTATTAGTGTTGAAACTATGGAAAGGCCCATTAAGTCTAAGGTTACCTTAAAGGGAGGTTATCTTTGTAATTAAAATGACAGTTCCCTTGATGTACTCAGCAATATTGCGAGGACTTTTCCCCTGTCACTCAAAAGTCACCTTTGTTATTTACTTATGCCCCTACATGACTCAGAAGAAAGGAGCTATATAAAAACATTTTAGCATGTTTCAGAGACAAACAAGCATTTTCAAACAACCTCCCCAGAGAGGTGAATAATTCTTGTATAAAATACTGTCCCTTCTCTCTTTTGAGAATGCTTTCCACTAACTAAATCCTCATAATGATGCCCACTTCTATTATTGTTCTGATATAAAAAATCGAGTGTGGGGAGTTATTTTATGTAAAGAGATCCTCACATGAGAAAATCTCTATTGTGGGTAATCTTCAGTTTCCTGAGCACAAATATAAAATGAAATTAAAATCCTCTTTTTAAATATATATAACAAAGCTGCTAAAAGCACAGGGTCAGAAATTTAGCCTTCATAGAGCAGTGTGTGCCAGTGACAAAGTTCAGGTGAGAAAGCAGCGAGAGGACTGGAGGAGGACTCCAGTTACATTTGCAGCTGCCTGCATTCTTGTCAGTGGCCGGAAGTTGTGCCTGTGTTGTGCTTTTGACTCACTCTTAGCATGTTGTACTCTTTCCTGCCCTGGTACTCTCTCCTGCAAGGGGAATTTGCAGAGAACATTCATACTCAGATTGCTTTTGTGTTTTAGGGTTTAAAAGTAGCTGTGCCATGATTTAATCAAGCAGAGAAATACTGTTCAGCTACTTTTTCAGTGTTGTTTGTTCACCTTTTTTTTCTGTATATACACATTTAATTGCTCCTGTTGCTGTGGTTTCTATTATTTATTTTCAATTAAAAGTTAAGAATCATCAGCCTCCAAATTAGACTTGCCTCTATTTAGTTATTGTGGAGGCTTATTTCTTGTTATCAGTTACTAATAAATACAACTCAGATTAATTAATTACATTTGTTCAATAAACATTTTGTTTATGCTCTCACTATATGTCAAACATTGTTTTGGAGGTATAAAAAATGAAAAAAAACAAGTTTAATGATAAGGAAATGAACCCTGGCTTCTAGTATAAGTGGCCTTTGATTTTGTATTTGTGATCAGCAGTCTGTAGTCAAAGATTGGGTGGAGTCAGACATTGGGGATAAGTATCAAAAAGGTAATAGCCCTTAGTCCTGGGGGCCTAATTATGATTTAAAAGTCAAATTAAAGTGGTATAGTTAGCGTCTCCCTCTGTCCAAGTGCACGTTTAACATTTATATAGCATTTCACGTATTTTCTAGGCATTGACTAGGTAGGTTTAACAACCCTCAGAAATCTGTTACCCAGTTCATGAAGCTCCTAAATTAGAAGGAATGGAACTAGAGCCGAGACCCTCCAAACTTATTGTTACGTTGTGACACTATGTTGACCTGACTCACTATGTAAACTATGTAGTAAAATAACTGTTGTTAAAAGGAATGGTGGTTATCCATGCAGAAGTATAGGTTGTGTGCAGATAATTTATACAGTGACAACGCATCCACAGAGAGATGAACATGTACAGGGTACTATCCAGTGACTGAGGAGAAAATGTTAACTGCGATAAATGCACATAATCTGTGCACATAATCCCTGTGCAGTGTTAATTTCTGCTTACTGCTCATTGACATAATTAGGTGTTTGTGTGAAATGGAGCAGGAGAGGAGGTAAGACTGATTCAAGCCGCAAATCAGGAAAGGAGAGTTAATAACCCTAATAAAACCCACATTGACTGGGCTCAGCCTCCTGAATGCTGATACAGGTGTGTGCCACCAACTCCTGACTTAAATTATGTTATCCTAAACCAAGCAAAAATTACTTAACCAGAGGAGCTTTGTGAGATGTACATGGAGAACAGCACATCAAGTAATGACATGGGAAAAGGACTGATGGAATGCACTGTGGAAATATCTAGTGGAATTGGAAGCAAGTAAGCGTTAACATAAACATACGTTGTAAGTAAATGATTTACTTCCTTCTTGCCTTTTTCCAGGAAAGATTTGAGGTCAGTTTAGGATATGAAAATATAAACTAAGAGATTTAAAATGAAGCTAAAACACAAAGTGAGAACTGTCTTGAAAGGGGAAAAAAATTGATCTAGGAACCCACTGTGATACAATTACAATCACAGAAGGAAATTCTACTTTCAGGGAATTAGAGTTAGCAACAGGGAAATTAGAGTTGTCTATAGAGTTCTCTTCTCTTGATAAAAGCAAACCTGTAAGATTAAAAGATTATATAGAGGAAAGCTTCTGCTTGAAACTAAATTCAAGGAGAGTTTACCTCCTTGTTCTTTCTATAAGGTGCCTGAGATAACATGGCAGCACTTGGCCTACAGTATTTTGCAGAAGATGGAGAAATAGTCTTAATCCGCTCCCCCCCCCCCCATTAAATTGACTCTTTTTAGAAGTCAAAGGCATGTCTTAGTTGAATTATGGCATTCGGTTATTTCTTTAGAGCCTGAGCCAGGTTCAGGTTTCACACTGATGGACTCTAAGAGAGAGCTGGCCCTGGTGTTACCTTAAGGAAATGCTTTTGGTGGGGAAAGGCCAGCAGTCAGTCTAGCTCCAGAGTCCTGACAGCTACCCAAGGTGCCTGTTTACTGTTGACTGAAGAAAATTCTTGCTTGCATATGAGCAAGTAGAAATGTTACTATTCTCCTAGGAAAAGCCAACCCTCTTGAGTTTTACGTCACCCAGATAAAGGGGCTTCCCACTTTCAAACATGCTGCAAAAAAAAAATATGGGAAGAGATTACGTGACTTGTTTTTGAAAATTTTTATTAGTATCTGTTTGCAGTGCATAGTAATTACATTCATCTCAAGGAATTGGTACTCACAGTATTGCATCTTGATCATTTTTACTCCTTCTTGCCCCCTGCCCTGCCCTCTCCCTCTTCCCCCAGGTCCCCTGCTTTCTTCAGGAGTCGACCTTCCTGATTCTTACCATCTCTTTTTTATTTTGCTCTTCAAATGATTTACATTTGGAGTCTCTCATATTCAAGCATCTTTGTCTGACTTAATTCACTTACTATTATGGCCTTAAGAACCGTCCATTTTCCTACAAATGACTCAGATTTATCCTTCGTTATGGCTGGTTCTGCTCCATTATTCAATATCTGTTGGTGGCCATAGAGCCTAAAATACCCTTTTCTGACGTTTGGTGGACAGCATAGTTCTAACCAATACAATATAAAAGTGAGTTTAGCCTGAGCAAAGCACTTTTCAAGTAGGTATGAACAATGGCTTCCTCTTCCATAAAGATAGATATGTCCTTCGGAACTTTTATTATTTTCAACACTGCTTTCTTAATATCTTACCAAGAGTTGGGAGGATTGCATGGCTTTGTTTTGATTTTAACACATGTTTATCACAAACAGTAATACTAGTTTTAGCATGTTACTATTAAATTTTTTAAAAACAATATCAAAATGAACAGTGAGCTGCTCCTAAACATGCCTGGTGAGGTGAGATCCCAGGCCTAGTAGCCAGTGAGTGCCAAGTGGCCAACCACCAGGTGTGTTTTGTTCACTGTGTGTCTTCTGGATTGGCACACTTATGGGCATAGAGAGCTTGTTTTAAAAATAAATCTTTACTCTCTAGGGTGCCGCATTAAATGGGCATAACACCACTAATTTAAAAACCAAGGCCTTATTTAGATAGATTTAATGAAAAGAAATTGGAAGCAGTCCCCTTGAAAGTAGAGTTTGATGGGAGGATATATTAGGAAGTATATTCTCTTGATTCTCATTATGCCTGAAATTTATGGAAGCATGAGCACAGGACATGTGCAGCTTTATGGGTTAACAGGTCCATGTGTTCAAAAAGTGGCTGCCATCACTTTATTCAATTCAGCAAGTTCTTTTTACTTGCTCAGTAGTGAAGCGTGGCTATATTAAGTGCCAAGAGAAAGTGACCTTTCGTTTTGCAGAGATGACAGATTGACATTTACAGAAATTGTTTTAATGTGGTGGGTCAAATTCTTGATAATCTTAGGTTTTAAAAATTATAAAATTTTGCAAACATACGAAGATTCTTTTATTTTTAAGCCTTTAGCTCAATTCTGTCTTTTCTTTTAAGTCTTTCATGTTCATTACAGGAAATTTGAAAAATACAGAGTTATAAAGAAGAAAATGATTATTCATTGGACCATCACTCAGGAATAAGTATGACTAACATTTTTGGAGTATTTCCTTATATTCCTTTTACTCTTTCTATGTTTTTTACTGTTCCAATTATACTGTGAATGCAATTTCTTGCCTGCTTTTTACACTTAGGATTACATTGTAACCGTTTTCTCGTGTCATTAAAAATCCTCCATAAACAAAGTTTTAATAGCTACATAATATTGCATCTTGTAGTTATTTTGCTGTAATTTATTTAACTATCTTCCCATCATTGGAGATTTAATTTGATTCCAGATTTTTGCTGTCATAAACAATTCTCTAAAAACTGGCTTTATGCAGAAAATTGTCATATTACTTATTTCATGTACAGATTCATAAATGTGAAAGTGGCAGGCCAAGGAGTGTAATCTTTTTTTGAAATTCAGAAGTATATTGCTAAACAGCACTTCCAAAAGATTGTATGGCAGTTTATAACCCTGTAAACAGGTTGAGAAAATCTAATGCACTATATTTTTGCCAACATTTTCTGTTTTCTATTTTCATTTTATAATCTTTGCTAATTTAATTTGGTAGATTAGAAAGAAGCGATTGAATTTTGTAGTTTGTATTTCTGCTGAACCAAATCTTGAATTACCCCGGTGGATAGAGTAGAGAAGAGGACAAAAGAAAAGACCTTTTGATAGCTAAATTTTCCTGCTTGGTATGATAACTCACCCCTATGTAAAAATTAAATTTATTTTTAAAAATGATACATGAATATTGTATGCACTTACAGGGAAATTACTCTAAAGGAATTACTGTGAAAGAGCGTTATTACTCTAAAAGAATTCACACAATGTCCCAAAGTATGCCTTAGTCTAAACAGAATAAGCCTAAGGCTTTCCCTTGAAATGAAAATGTTTATTATAATAGCAGACAAAGAAATTAGGTTATTTTGAACTTATTTGTTCTTAATGATTAGCTGTTGAAGTCCAGTGCTCATTATTTTGTCGTTAGAGTACTCTCAGATTATCCCTTTAATAATGAGATGCTGTGGAGAAGCCTCTTCATGGCAGTCTTCTCTTCTCTCCTAGCCGCTGCCTCACAAGATGTGAAGTTTGCTCCCCGCCCCTTGCTCTGTCAGCAGGCAGGAGGAATCCTGTTACCTTGTTGCTAGGTTTCCTTACTGACTTGGAGAGCAGAAGTGGGTGTTGCAGTGATGCCCTTGTGTTCTGAGAACACAGTGGGTGCACTTCGTCTGCAGCTTGACCAACCAGAGGTGCCTGAGTGGCAATGAACTCCACCTTCTCCCTATAAAGCTTCTGCTCCCAAGCCTCTTTCTAATTATCCAATTATCTTGCTCCCATCCAAGAATAACAGTCCTGTTTGTAGAGAGAGTGTGGAAGAGCTGTTAGATCACTTCTGTTTTCTCACCGCTAGAGACAGAGGAAAGAGATACTGGATAAATTAGGCTAACTTAATGCCAGGAAGTACCCAGGAATGTAGAACTCATTTTCTTCCAAAGGTACAAGGTTACTTGCCTCTGTGTGATTAGGTATTTTTGTGTAACCTCCACTATTAAAGGGTACCAGAATGAGTGAAGGTGGAGAACCCACTGCCTGAGCATCCTTCTCTGGTTTGATCATCATGTAAC
The DNA here is from genome assembly GCA_004365215.1 of Cuniculus paca. NCBI lineage: Eukaryota > Metazoa > Chordata > Mammalia > Rodentia > Cuniculidae > Cuniculus > Cuniculus paca. The sequence continues at coordinate 17,339 of RJWT010007667.1, read as the reverse complement.
CGTGATGGCAAGTTCTTTACATGTACGTCTTCGCTGTCCGGCAGTGTTGATGTTGTCAAAGTGGCCATTCTGATTTGGGCAGAAAGAACAGAAAAATATTTTGACTTAAACATTTTCTTGGTCAGCCTATCCTTGTCTGTCTTCATATAGGAATCTAAAGAAACATTGAAATTCCTGAGTCATTTTCTGTCAATTCAATAGTTGAACAGAGTTGACTTTTCTCTATGCCAAGCATTTACTTGCCAGATAATATTAGGGAATTTAAAGGCTGGGAATGACCTGGCTTCTTTTTCTACTTGCTTCATATTGTGTTGGAAGGAGGAGTTGCAGCCAGTGATGGGGTAGAAACTTTATAGATAACAGAGAGGCATTGGTGGTGTCAATCCCCGGGATGAGAACTGTCTTGAGGAAAGCGTATCAAACGCCTTTGTTGTACCTTAGCCTCTCACCTATACAATTTCTTTCTGGCTGTGAATTCTATGATTGTTCCTAAGCTCACTGAACAAAATGTGTTCCTTACTTCATTCCTGTATGTTCTTTCTTCCAAGTCCAGAACATTGCCTTGTGCTGAGTCTATGTCCTTACATATCTGAGCTGAATGAATGATTGCCCTGCTTCCTTCATTTCTAACTCACCCATCAGTATAACGTTTATCTTACCTCACAGATTTTGTCATGTCTACTTAATTAAACGACCTATTATACATTTTTATTGAACTTTAAAGAGTTACATTTGATATATATTGTATGTACATTATTTTATTAGAAAAGAGAAAGAAAAAGTGAGAAAGAGTTGAATCTTCTTTTTGATTTGATTTGAAGAACCTACCCATTAGGATATTTTAGAATTGAAGTAGTAGAAGTTAATAATTGTTCTAAAGTTGAAAGGAACTTGTAAGAAAGTGTTAGTGGTTGTATTTGACAATGAATGAAATTAAACTGTCTTTTATGACCCAAGAAAAGCAAGACCAACATCACAAAGAATCCTTATTTTCATCATCTGAGACTCCTGAAGAGCAGAAATCTTTTTTCATCTGTAACCAGTCACAAAAGCATGAACAACCATTCTGGACACAGGAGGTTCCCAGGCCAAACTTGAGTCAGCAGCAGCCAACTTTGATATGGGCTCCAAGTTCTTTCAAATACACAGCTGTTTGGCAGCCAGATCTGTGCTCCAGTTCATAAAAAGTCTTTCAGGTCATTTAAAAATGTTTCATTAATGGCCACATCAGCAGACTGAAGGAGGAGGTCAGTATGCTGAGGCCCAGATGAAAATGAGTATTGTATTTTTTCCCTCCTAGTTGGCTCAGTAGGAGAGCCTATTAGTGCTCTGAAAAGTTATATAATTAGCATGGTACCCGCTGCTCATTTGGCAACCAAACTGATATCTAATGTTCAGAATACAAAACATGGAAATGTCATCTTCATACACTCCATGCTGTCACTGATAGCCGTGAGCAATCCTGAGTGACAGACCCATAATAACAGTGATGATGAGAGTCACAAATAGCAGCCTGGGTTTGGGGCATTGTTCCTTCAGGCATTCTTGAGTCCAGAGACGCCCAGGATGGTGGAAAGTATCTAATGTCAGTGACATGTGGGCACTGTCTGGCGCATGGGAAGAGGGTGACCAGCAGTGCTAGCTAACCATGTGTGAAATGGTTCTTGTGTCTTCTTTCTTAGGGAATTCCCTGATTGTGACAGACCAGATCCATGGTATATTTCAGTCTTTCTCCCTCCCTCCTCCTCCTTTTTTTTTTTTTTTTTTGTGCAGTACTCCGGACTGAGCCCAGGGGCTCTATTCCCTGCTGAGTTACATCCCCAGCCCTTTTTATTTTGAGACAAGGTCTCACTAAGTTGCCTAGGCATGACTCAGATTTACAATCCTCCTGCCTCAGCTTCTCAAGTACTAGGATAACAGGTGTTTACCATTGCTCGCAATTTCTATATCTTCTAAGTATGTAGTTTATCTTGATATAAACTGCAATGCTTGTTTTGTGCAAATAAAGCTAAGTATTTAAATTACTATTTTTATTTTATGGAAAAAATGAAAATTTCAAAACAAAATAGGAGAATAACAATATTAATACATTGCATGTTGTTATCTTTAAAGTATTTAATCAGAGTACAAGATATGGGCATAAAAAAATTCTCCAAACTATTTTAGCACAAAGCTTTCTTTTCAATGAACTAAGAGAAACTAGTGGTGTAACTGTCTTGTATTTTTTTTCCTTTTCCCTTTTCTTTTCCCCTTTCCCCCACCCTAGTTTCTCTTTCCTTTTGAACAGTTTCTTTACATTTCACAATGTATATTGTACATTTTGGGACCTTACTTACTCTTTCAATTTCTCACACGAGGGAGACTACACACGTAAGTCTAATTTATTTCACTTATGAGTGTGGTCTGAAGTTGCATCCATTTACTGATAAAAGTCTTGTTTATCCTTTTTATTGCTGAGTAGTATTCTATTGTACAAAAAGACCACATCTTTTTTATCTGTTCCTCTGTTGATGGGCATTTAGGCTGTATCCAAGATTTGGCTATTGCAAATTGTGCTGCTATAAACATGGGTACACATATATACTGTGGTATGCCGTTTAATTCTCCCAGGAAGATAGCCAGAAGGGGAATAGCTGTTTTTAAGGGAAAGAAGTTTGAGATGGTTATCAAGAGTATCCTTCCATTCTAACAGGTTTATTTCACTAACAATTATCAAGATTACCAGATCAGTTCTAGTGACCATTCTGTTTGTTTCTTTCAGACTCTTAGCTGGAAAATTGTCTTGAGTGACAGAAATGATCAACTCCTTTACTCAAAGAATGTGTGGATTTTTGAGAGGATATAGAGATGTGTAGCTCGCTGAAATTTTGTTGAATATGTTAGAAGCTAGTATAGAATTCTGGAGAATTTGACACCTCGCCTCTTACTTAGGTTGTGTGAAAGGATGAGGAAGAAAAGATCTTATGACAGGGACTAATACCTGACATGGAGAACTCAATGACTAAATGTTATGTTTGTTATTGTTGATGTTATTTAATGCTGATTGAATGGTTTCTTTGTCAGGCACTCTCTATTCCTTCTCTCATCTGATCCTCTTTTTTCATTGTGTGACTACCTTATGTACAGATGAAGATGCTGAGACCTAGAAGTTAAATTGCCTCATAGATCTCATAGCTGGTCATTGTGACAGTCCCTGCCTCATCTCAAAAGCATCTTTAGAAACAAAGCTATGCCAGTCTGAGTGCGTCTAGCAACAGAGTACTTTTTTTTCCTTTGACATGCATCAGAGCCAGCTCAAAGGTTTTGAAGTGAGGATAGAAAAGGGGGCAGAAAAGAGGCAGTTGTGGGGAGTTGTGCTCCACTGCTCGCTGTACTCAGAGGCCTTAAATGCATTGCACGTATTAGAATGTCCTGCAGCTCGGTGTACAGGTGGCTCAGCAGCAGCACTTTAGGGCCATAAATGTGAAGTTTTTCAGTCACCTAGAGCCCAGTCATGTGCACCAAAGCCAGACTGCCTGTGATTTGTTAAGATCTTGTCTGAGTTGAGCCTACTGTCCCAAATGTTGGTTTTGGGGTCTTGTGTTCTAGAGGAATACTTCTTGGCCAGAAACCTCTATCACAAACCCCATTTATCTCTCCCAAATTTTTGCTTGACATGACATCTACTCTGTTGACCATAGCTCTGCCCATTGTAGGAACATAAGTGGTCTTTGCCTAGGAATTCATTTTTTAAATTAATTTATTTACTCCGAATGTATTTAACCTCATCCATCTTTTCAGCCTACCCTCTCTGCCTCTTCAACCCTCCACACAACAGGAAAAATCACTCTATTAAGTGGAAAATCATTGCATACAAGTTCCTGGTATAAGTTAGATTATATTATATAATGGTAGAACTTTCTCTCATAGCAAAAGGTATCAGGCCAATAGTGACCATAGTTTGTCACTAGCCAGGCTGTGCATGAGTTTATTGTTATTGCTAATTGTATCACTTCAACCAAGATGTCATAGAAAATCAATTTTTCTCCCCCCATGACAACATTGCAATTACAGGGGGTGGTAATTATTATCATAGTCAATTACCAAAAGAATGGGCCTTGAGTCAAATAACAACTGCACATTCTTAATGTTTTGGGAAGGTAGATTCTTGGAATAGACTTAACGACCAAGAACCACCTACATCTAGAAGACATCCTGAGGAACAGACATTTCCTAGGAAAACCTTGACACCAAGGATAAAGCTATCTAACATAAGAAATCTACAATCATCAACACAGAAAACAAAGTGAAATAAAAATAGAAAATAGAAAATGACATGATGATGCAAAATGCAATCCCAAATGCCCAGCCCACCTGGGACAAGGCCAGAACCCAAAAAGAGAGAGAAAGTCAGAAGTCAACCACTGGAACCCTCTGAAATGATGGCAGCAGAAGTGAAAAAAGAAATGGAAGGGGCCATAGAAAAAACAATTTCTAAGGTAGAAAAAGAAATGATGATCACAATGAAAGACATCATAGCAGACACAGATTTAAAAAAAAAATAGAGGAGCTCAGGAAAATGATAGAAGCCATGAATGCCCAACATAGAATAGAAATGGAATTAATGAAACAGATCCAAACAGAAGTCCTGGAGATAACTCCATTGAAAGTATATGCAACAGATTGAATGAAGGCAAGGATAGGATATCAGATCTAGCATATGTGGTTGCAATGAGCGACTGGGGATTTAAAGCGATCTTAAAAATAATAAGAGACCATGAAAAATCAATCCAGCAGCTACAAGATGAAGTAAAGAACAATGTAAGATTGATTGGAGTCAGTGGGAAAGCTGGAGACAGTGCAAAAGACCAAAAAAAAAAAAAAAAGAAAAAAAAAATCTCTTCACAGAAATAATAGCAGAAAACTTCCCAAACATGGATAAAGAATTCGACATACAACTAAATGAAGCATATAGAATTCCAAGTAGCCATGACCAAAATAAATCAATGCCAAAGCGTATAATAATCAAGATTCCTGAAATTCAACACAAGAACAAAATACTAAATTATTTGGGTATTTATTTTGAGTTGGTCACTTGCATAGATAGCAATTTTGTCATGTACTTACCTTTCATGTAATATCAAGCAGCAGGTCAGGAGGAATGTTAGACACCTTGAGTCAATTCAGTTTCATGAATATTGAGAATTTACTTAGATATCAGACCTTGCTGCCCTGCTGTGTGAGGCATCTTGGGGAAGGAGATGTCACATAAGTTTGTAGCTCTCTTGGCCCCTCTTTTGTGTTTTGTGTATTTATTTAGGAGGCTCATAACTAACCAATGACTAATACTCCTTTGTCTTTCTAGTAGAATTTTGAAAATTTGCCCTTTTTAAAATCAAATAATTCTTTTAAATTAAATTTTAAAGTTGACAATAAATGATTATATCATTTTGCCCCAAAGTGATAGAGGTAAGCTCTACTGTCATGTTAGCCACTTGAGAAGGGTCCTCTTGGCTTTCCCTTCTGAACCCCTGTCCCCTCCCCAGTCTCAGGGCCATTGTTCCTTGGCTCCTTTTTTCTGAAAAAACCCAACTGTCAATTTACCGTAAAGAGGCAGTTGTGTGTTGTTTTTGGTTGCACCTGTTAAAGATCAACAGCCCGAGTATGAAGACCAATGACTGAAAAAAAAATCATGAAAGAAATTATTGAGTATATGGTTTTTATTAGTGATTGTTAGATAAGGAAAATACATTATCCCATAGTCCTATTAAGTCCTTCACTTTGAGGTTTAGTTGCACATGTGGGAGTTTCTTGTCAAACATTCTGAAACGTTTTCAAAATTCTCAAAACATAGAGTGATGGCTGTAAAATATGAATTCCATGACTCATCCATGAGAGTCAGTGTCATTATTTGACAGCCACATGGCGTGTGTTTACACAGCAAACAAAAGCATCGAGCCTTTGGAGTGAGACTGCTCATTACGCTTGACTGTGGTGGAGTCTTGTCCTTGAATGTGCCCTTCACAGAGAAGATGGCGCTGCACCACTGCAGACTGAGCTTTGTGAATAAGCCTAGGGTTTCTCCACTTTGGGAAAACTCGAGATACTTGGAATTTTCCAGTTAGGATGGGTTGATTTCAATGCCAAGTGATTGATATCATTTTTTTTCACCTTATTCATTAAAGGGATAGTTTCTTTCAAAACCATTGTAACAATGTGTCTCATAAATTAGTGCTCCAGAGACTGAGAACCAATTAAAATTTTTAACAAAGGAACAAATGTTGACCTTTAAAGATTTGTTAGGATCTAATGGTATTAGTTTGCCAGTGCTGTCTTCACAGAGTACAAAAGACTTGATGGCTTAAGCAACAGGAATCTGTTTTATCACTCTAGAAGTCTAAAATGAGGGTGTGGGCAGGTTTGGATTCCCCTGAGACCTCTCCCTCTGGCTTGCAGAAAGCCACCTTCTCACAGTGTCCTCACGTGGTCTTTTCTTATTCAGTTACATGCACTACTAACTCCTCCTCCTTTGACTCCCATTGTCGTGGCTTTGGCTCACTCCGTTGACTTCACTTACTCTTAATTACTTCTTAAAAGACTCTTTCCCCAAATACATGCATAGTCTGAGCTGTTGACAATTAGGACTTAAACATGCAAAACTTTGCAGGTGGGGGTACATTTCAACCTATAACAGGTAAGAAGAGGAAAGGCGCCATACAGTGACTGCATTTTCAGGACCGCTTTGCAGTAGTAAGAACTGTGCAGTCAGAGGAGTGTCGGGGCCCTCGGAGGGCAGAGGGCATCTGTGGGGACAGCCCAGGCGGAGCTTCAGTTTCCTTCCTCTCGCTTGTGGGAATCTAAATATTTCAAAAGATAATACATTTAGTAAAAACTTACTTGGAAAGTGTCAGGAATTAGTCTCCACTTTAAATCGAGTCATACCAAGCAAACCCTTCTCTTACTTCAGTGTTCTGGGCTCTGTTAACTACAGGAAGCTCCCCAGGCTCACAGAGGAGTATTACTCCCTGGAGAATCACAGGGCCTCAAAGGTCAGCAGGTCCTGCTTTTTTTTAACCTTGAGAGAATTTTTGACTTTCTTTTGTTTTGACATTATTCTTTTTTTTTTTTTTTTTTTCCGGCACCGGGGATTGAACTCACGACCTTGCGCTTGCCGGGCAGGCGCTTAGACTGCTGAGCTAGATCCCCAGCCCTTTGACATTATTCTTAATAAATGTCTATCCTCTTCCAGTCTCCTGACAGGTGTGGCCCATGGTGCCGTCCTGTGTATATTTTCCTTCTGACATACATCAGCAACCTACCATACATCAGTCTAATAGCAATTATTTTTCTGTGCAGTATAAATGACCATTTCCTGAAGTAATTTCAGGAGAGTCCAACTTGAGGATTTATGGTGGCTTTGCCCAAGGCTCATCCATGTTAGACTGTAAGTACATTTTACTAATAGGCCAATTCCTAACCAGCAAAAAGCGAAAGCATCCTTCTCTTATTACATTTATTTGTTTCATATTTCTACCTGTGGGAAAGCCAGGGAGAATTTTTATTGTATTTCTAACCTAGAGGACATTGATACTAACATTACTCATTAATTAGTCTTTCACACTTTTGTCTTTTTCTGGTAGATATTTTAGACCTCATTGCAAGTGATCATTTTCCTTTAAATTTGCTAATTTTATATAGATTTCCCTGGATTTAATTATACATAAATTAATAGTAAAATTGTAGTATTAGAGAAGTTAAAAATAAAGCATGCTCCTTGCTGCTTCATGATTGCCTGGCTAAAATTTAAAGAATGTATTACAGTTCATGCATTTGTTACTGTTACAATTATCCTAAAATTCTCTTATGGCTAACTCAATCAGTAGCATACATTCTTTAAAACTTTTAAGCAAAAAATGATCCTCTCTTGTGAAGCAGCAGACCTTGGGGATTCAGCTGAGCGCATGCCCAGGTTTTGACCAGACACGGGGCTTTCCACTGAAGGTCAGACACCGTGCATCCACCACCAGCTTCTAGGCCAGGGTATTTACAATAACTTTGCAAAGTGTATCCATCGTGAATGTTCAAAGTGTTAATATTTAGCTTAGAAATGGAAGAAAGTTCCTCCTGGCCTTTTCACACATGGTATTGTAAAATAATTAAATTTAACAACATGAGAATGAACAAGGGTTGTGGATTGTAAATGCATGTACTTATAGGCTATTTCTTAAAAATAGGTAAAAAGAGAAATTACTTGCTCAGTCTCTTCCCTATGTGTTCACAGTGAAATGTTTGTTACCTTTGCCTCCCACAGATGTGTCAGCTGAGGCGAAAGATATGTATTCAGTGAGCGTAGACTTCAGAACCCTTCTGATGCTCCCTAGAAAATGCAGTTCAGAATCAGAATTGCCCCTCGTAGCACTTGACACAGCCTGGGAAGAAATCTGTTACAGCACTTGACACAGACAGTTAGGGAGCCCGGGAAGAAATCTGTAGGCTTCCATTTCACAGCGCACACCAAGTTCCTGTGTTCAGGTAAATCATCAGGAAACAGTGTACCTCAGCTGTTATTGCTTCAGCTTCTGGCAGCAGAGCCATCACTCAAGTACAGTTTAATATTGGACCTTCAGCCTGTGGGAGAAAAAATCTCCATCTTTTGCCCCATATAGCTGGAGGTGTTTGTATGAACAAAGTTTTTGTCTTTTATAACATAGAGGTGGAGACATTACTTGGTGTTTCTTAATAAGGGAGCTTCCATAACAGATTTCTTCTAAAAGTTAATACCAAGGAGAAAAAAAACCTGTCTTGCGTTTTTTTTTAAAGTAAGATTTGTACTGTGTGATAGTTTCCATTTTCTGCCTTAGCTGCAAGCAAGCACAGCTAACTTCAGTGCTTATTTAGCACAACTGGTATCCTGGGCATCTCTTTTAAGTTTTTTTTTTTTAATTTCTATTGTTCGTTTATTATGTAGTGCTGGGGGTTGAACTCAGGGCCACATGCATGCTAGGCAAGCATTCTATCACTGAGAGACACCCACATACCCCTCATTTTTAATAACCAAATATTCAGTTATACATTTGATTTTATTTTGAAATGATTTAATATCCATTTTTAAGAATTAAGTAGGCTAAATAAATAGCAGACAGAGAAGTTGATAACTGTACTTAATAGTGTTTGTAATGACTTATGCCCTAAAGAAGAAAATGACTATACTACTAATTGTATTAATTCTTGGAAAAGAACAGTTAATATTCATATGATTAGATCAATTTTACATGTCTATATCTGGTAGTTACCTTTTGAAGGTAACAGTGTGCAATATTACAACCATTGTTAAATTCCTGTCATCTCGTTTTGTAAACTTCTACTGTTATCGTTTTGGGTTTGTTGTTGTTGTTTGTTTGTCTCTTTTGCTGCTTGTTTTTCTTTTCTGTCTCTTTTTTTTTGCCTTAAATAAATAAAAAGTTTCCATTTCTTCAAAATAGATTCATCCCAACCAGGCACGGTGGTGCACACCTGTAATCCCAGCACTTGGGAGGCTGAAGCAGGAGGATTGCCATGAGTTCAAAGCCAGCCTAGGCTACATAGTGAGTTCAAGACCAGCCTGAACTACATAGTGAGTTCAAGGCCAGCCTGAACTATAGAGTGAGACCCTGTCTCGGAAAAAAAAAAAAAAAATAGACTTATCCTGGAACACTGCAAATAGTGTTAGCTCTCCCCACCTCCCCATACACTGTATCAGTATGTATAAACACGTTTACCATGACATGATGTCCAGAAACCAAACATTTATTTGGTTCACATGCTAAAAGTTCCTTTATATTTCTATTATAAAGGACTTACTTTGTTATCTTGGAAACCTAATGCATTGAAGAGAAGTGTCTATCATGGACAAATTGATGAGTCTGTAAGTCCTCTACAGTAAAACCTAACACACCCTAAGCTTCAATTAAGTTTTGTTAATTAAGGCTGGTTCTATAGTGGTATCAGCTGATTTTTTAAAGGAGGCATATATAAAGACCTCTACCTAATAAGCATGCAAAGTTGCGGGTGTTTTGTTTTGTTTAAAAAAGTGTGTACTTTGGCCAGACTACTGTGGTTCTACTCTCACCAGGGATATGCATGAGTCTGCTTTTCTAATCAATCACTCCATTTTCCTTTTACCCTACAGGTAAAAGTAAGCTCTATAAATGTATTCACTGCAGAAGTTTGATGCGTAAGATCACGTCTCTTTTAAGAGATGTCAAAGTACTGACTGTACTTGAGGAAAACTGTGTGTGGACATATGTGTATGTGTGTTAATCAGTTACCACTCATGCTTTGTTGTTAAAGCGACCAGTGTGCTTTTCTGCTCTATTGAACATTTGATTTTGGGCTGTGAAATGCTGATGACTTGATGTAATTAGAATTATGTTGCTGCCAACCTCAGGTTTTCTAGACCAAGGGTATACATTAGGGTGTATAGGGGTACAATGCAAAGGACAGCTTCAGCTTTAGGAAGGCTCACTGATCTAAAAGCTTTTTGAGGCAAATCAAATGCAAGGACCAGGGTTACAGGGGTAGGCATTTGGTTCAGTTATTTTTCTCACATGTGGTGTATGTGGCACACAGCACATGCAGGTGCATACAGCTAGGAGGACTTTGACTGCAGGCAGAGCTTTGATAGATACAGCAGTGGCTCTCCACCTTCATTTCTGCAACATCATTCATGTGAAATTTTTTCTGTCTACAGCCTTTCTCATTGCCTATAGTGATTCCTTTTTTAAAATTATATTTTATTGGTGCATGTTAATATTACATAATGAAGTTTGCTGTGGGAAGTTGGTGCATGCACTTAGTACATCTCAATCGATTTCAGTTTCATTCCTCCCACTGAGCCCCTTCACTGTCTTCTACCTCCTGACCGTTTCCTGTCATCTGTCCTTTATTTAGGAATTTGTTTCATCAATATTTGTTATTTTTTAAGTTTCTCATATGAAAGAATACATACAGTGTGTAATTTTCTTAGTCTGGTTAATTTTCCTAACATGATTTGTAATTCCATCTGTTTTTCTGCAAATTGCATGATTTAATTCTTCTTTATGACTAAGTAATATTCTATTGTGTTTATATACCACATTTATTTATCCATTCATCTGTTGATGCACATCTAGGCTAGCGGTGGTGAGCCTATGGCATGTGTGCCACAGCCAGAAGTTTGTTATCACTGAAAGCTGTAAAAGGTTTGCCATCACAGATATGGGCTGTTTCGAGAGCTTAGCTCTTGGGAGTTGTGCTGCTATCAACATGAGTATGCATATGGCACTATAGTATGCAGGCCTTAATTTTTTCAGGTACATGCCCAGGAGTGGTATAATTGGGTCAGATGGCATTCGTAAGTTTAGTCTTTGAAGGATTCTCTATACTGATTTCCTTGTGGTTATACTATTTTACATGTTCACAAACAACCTAGAAGCCCAGCTCCTTCTTACCAATTTTTTTTCTTTTCTTTTCTTTTCCTTTTTTTCTTCTTTTTTTTTCTTTTCTTTTCCTTTTCTCTTTTCTTTTCTTTTTTCTTTCTTTTCTTTTTTCTCTTTTCTCTCTTCTCTTTTCTCTTCTCTTCTCTTCTCTTCTCTTCTCTTCTCTTCTCTTCTCTTCTTTTCTCTTCTTTTCTTTTCTTTTCTTTCTTTTCTTTCTTCTTTCTTCCTTCCTTTCTTCCTTCTTTTCTCCTTTGTATCTTTGATAAAAACCATTCTGATGGGTGACAGGTTAGGATTTCAGTGCAGTTTTAAAAATTTTTGTAAGTTCATGCTTGCAGTACATAAGAATTACGTTCATCATGAGAAGTTGGTACATGTACATAACACATCTTTATTTGCATTTTTCTGATAGCTAGAGTTGTTGAACATTTTTCTTATACTTTTTGACTATTTGAATTTCTTTTGAGAAGTATTCACTTTGCCCATTTTTTAAAATTGGGTTCATTATTCTATGAGGGTTAATTTTTTTTTTTTAGTTATTTATATATTCTAGACATCTCTCAGAAAAATAGTACTAAAGATTTTCTCCTATTGAGTGAGTTGTCCGCTGTTATTGGTTGCTTTTGCTGTGTGGAAGGTTTTTAGTCAGAGCATAACATTAATTTTGTCATCAAGGCACAAAAACATGGGCCTGTCAAATCCACATTTATTCTTTAGACTATTTCTATTGATCAATTATTAATTTTAATGTATTAGTTTTATTATATTAAACAATGAGCCCTTAACAGGAAAAAGTCATGAAAATAAGATTTTGAATTTTAATATTTATTATTTATAAAAAAAGCATCAAAATTTTTAACATAAACTCCTTTTTGGTGTACTAAGTCTAAAAAAAGAACACAAATAAATTCGTATATGAACTACAATGAAAACAGCAATGGCACTTTACAAAAAAATCTTTACTTATCACACCTAAGGCAGTCTGCACATATGATAAGAGCGTGTTCCATACACACGTATTGCTTACACTGACTGCACATGTGTTTTGTTTTCCTGGTTTTTTTATAGGACATACTTAACATCTCAGTGGTCTTGCTGTTTTTTCAGGAGGTTATTATTATATTATACACTGTGTAGTTAACAGGAACATAAAATATCAGTAAAATAAAGTATTAAATTCTTACTGATGTATCACATGTTCAGAATAGACCTCAGTTTTTTCATATCAGCTGTGTATTTGCTTATAAAGTCTAAAAGATAACATTAAAAATTCCCGTATGAAGTACAATGAAAATATCAATAAGACACTACCACAAAAATAAGCTTTGCTTCAACTGTCACACCCAAGGCAGTCCTCACACGACAGCTGCATTTTCCATGCACTTGTCTCACTTACACTGACAGCACATGTGCTTAGTTTTCCTATTGTATGTGGCAGTCTTGTTACCTCACTTCCTGTTTTGTCAGGAGTTTCCTACTACATTGTACAACATGCACTTAGCAGGGAAATAAGATGTCAGTAAAATAAAATTATCAAATATGTAATGTGTGCTTAGAATAGACATCAACATTTTCACATCAGCTGGTACTTCCTTACAAAATCCAAAAGATGACTGTGGAGGACCACCAGAGCCAAGACCCAAGTGTGATTGTGTTTACTTACAAGCGGTGCAGGCTGCACAGAGGTGACTTCCCTAAATCGGCTTTCAGTTTAACTAGTGAGTATGGCTGAGGCTGCATAGATGTCTTCATGAAAGCAGGCAGCTGACAAGTGAACTGACATAGTTTATTATCAACGGCTGTGATGCCATAGGGCTAAGATATGAGATTACATCTCCATTGAGGCCTGCCTGACTCCAGGGGAAAATTCCTTCCCAGAATTGGCCACAAAGCAGGTTAGTTGTTAACCATAATGTAAACCTGGCTGTCCCTGTCCCTTCTGCAGGAACGCTTTGTTCCCTCTGTCACCAGCCTTGCCAGCCTCATTACTTGTCAAGCACATCCAGCCGCAATCTCTCACCACTTTCCTCGCTGAATAAATACCACGGTTCTGGGTGCCTCGTGGCCTTTTGTTCCCTAAGAACAACTGGATAATCCAGGTTCCTGCTACACTGCTATTTTTTTTTCTTGCTCTTTCTTCCTGCCATGTGCCATAACTCTGGGCAAGAGATTGGAACCCACTACAGGAGTCTCGATAGATAACATCAAAAATAAAAACCTATGTGAGTCTTCACACATGATAGCTGCACGTGTCATACACAAGAATCGCTTACACTGATCACAGATTTTGTTTTTCTGTACTTCTTGTAGGGCACCATTGATACCTTTTTTCTTTTTCTGCTCTTGTAGTAGGTCTTTGTGGTGCTGTGCCTGCCTGTTCAGCTGTCAGCTCACTGATGTGCTACACAATTTTTTTGCGTAGTTCCCTGGTCAGAAACATTTCTCTCCTGATGTCTTCAGTGACTCATTGATCATTTAAGAGAATATTATTCAATTCCTATGTGTTTGTGTGGGTTCTGTGGGTTCTTTTGCTGTTGATTTTTAGTTTTATTCCACTGTGATGTGATAGAATGCCTGAGTTTGTTTTAGTTGTTTTGTATTTGTTGAGACTTGCTTTATTGCCTAAAATATGGTATATTTTGGAGACACTTCCATAGGAAACTGAAAAGAAAGTATATTCTGTTGGTGTTGGATAAAATACTGTATAAATATCAGTTAAATCCATCTGATCTGTAATGTAATTTAATTCTGATGTTTCCTTGTTGATTTTTTCCAGTTGACCTATTTTTACTACCAGGGTGTTAAAGTCCTTTATTATGATTATATCGGGATATAGCTGTCCTTCTATGTCAAGTAGCATTTTTTTTAAATAAAATTGGGTATGCTGATGTTTGGTGCATATGTATCTATGATTGTTATTCTTCTTAGTGATTTCTTTACCAGTATATAGTGGCCTTCTTCATCTTTTCTGATCAATTTTAGTTTGTAGTCAACTTTGTCAGGTCTGAGGATAGCTACTCTCCCTTGCTTTCAGGCTCTAGCTACTTAGGGTGTCATTTTCCATCCTTCCACTTTCAGTCCGTGTTCTTCTTTTCAGATGAGGCGTGTTTCTTGCAGCTGACCCAGGGATTGGTTTTGTTTTTTGATCCACTCTGCCAATGTTGTATATTTTATTTGGACAGTTAAGACTATTACATTATGTTGTCATTGAAAGATGTGTATTCATTCCTGCCATTTTATTGTTTTTCTGGTGTTTGGTTCTTTTCTATTATTCATTCATTTATCTTCTCTCCCAATGAGGTTTACTCTTTCCCTTTGTCTCGTGTAGTTGTTGTTTTCTTGGAGTGTTTAGGACTCCTTTAAGTATGTTCTACAATACTAGCTTGGTAGTCAGGTATTTCTGTAGTTTGTGTTTATCATAGAGGTTTTTATTTCTTCTTTAGTTTTGAAGGATAGCTTTACAAGATATGATAATCTCTGTTGGCAATTTTTTTTTCAGAGCTTGAAAATCAACTTTGTTCCAAGACTGCCTGGCTTTTAAGGTTTCTGTTGAGAAATCTGCTGTTATTCTGAGTGGCTTGTTTGTCCTTATAGGAGATTTGTAACATCTCTCTAATAGTGTTTAATAATTTGTTTTTGCTCTGAATTATTCTGAATTGTTGGCAATTTTGATGTGTCATAAAGAAGTTCTTTTCTCATCATGTCTATCTGAGTATCCATCTAGTTCCCCAGTTTTTGCAGTCATATCAGTGAATAGATTTTTACAGCCACTAGCCTGTAGTTTGACACCTTCTTCTAGTCTAATAAGCCTGAAGTTATGTTTTAGATTTATCCAGGAACTCTATTTATAGTCTCTGTTCCATGCTTCTTATTTTTTCTTTGATCTTGTCAGAATGTTCTGGCACGTCCATTCGTTTTCAACTCCTGATATTCTTCTGATTGATTTTGTCTGCTGCCTAGACTTTCAGTTGAGTTTTTCATTTGACTTACTGAGGTTTTTATTTCCAGGATTTCTGTGTAGTTCTTTTATAGAACTTCTACCTCTTTACTAAAGTAGTCTTTAATCTCTTACATTGTCTTCTTTAAAACAAACAGCTGTTTATATCTTCTTTATAGCTCATTGATCATTCCAGTAATTGAGTCCTTCAACTACTTATTTGTCTCTTTGGTCTCATTTGTCTGTCAGTTTTAAAAATTCTTTTTCTGGAATTTCATCCACTTTGGTATCTATGGAATGAGTTCTTAGGGAGTTACATATCTTGAAAGCATCTTGTCTTTTTTTCTTATTTTAGTTGTTTTGGCATAGAGGTTTGTAGAAAAGTTGGATGGTGTATATCTGCCACTGTAGTGTGGGGTTTTTATTTGTAAGTGGCTTTTTTTGTGTGTGGTATGTCCTTAGTTGAGGGTATATCTATGAGTTTCCTCTTTTTTCTGGGTGCTAGGTTCAGCCCCTAGTCCTCCTTTGAGAGGAGAGAATAACTACCAGAAACCTCAACATTCGAGAAGCTAACATTTTACCTTTCATACATTGTCTGATATCTAAGAATTTGACAGAACTAACCCAGGAAAGGACACACAGTAATATGATACAGTAGGCTAGGAAAAAACTAAGCCAACTATTTCACATAGCATATAGACAGATAAAAGAGAGGAATAGATAGAAGGGGAAAAAAGAATGGAAAGCAAAAAAAAGAAAAAAGAGAATAATAAAGACTAAATAATACAGATTTTTAAAAAGGAAAAAGAAAGGGGGAGAATAGAGAGACAGAAGCAGGGAGGAAAATGAAGACAATAGGAGAAAGAAGGGAATAAAAGTTAGCAATGAGAGGGTAGAAAATGAGGTTGTATAGTTGTTGATAAAACAGCCAAACAAATTTAAATATCCCTAAGAAGCAACTTTGGTGTGGAAATATATAAAAAAATCAAGGTAGGATGTAATGGAGTGAAAATAGAAAACAGGTACAATTGTGCCCATACACATACATAAAAAGATTGATCCTTATATTGGAAAACAGTGCAAGGACAGGAGGACAAAACCTAGGGGAGGTGCAATGGTCCTGTTTTGTTGGTTGGGTGAGTCTCAGGCTGTGTCTGTCTTCAGCCCAGCGTGTGCTGGATCCTCCAGCGTTCTCAGGGTCGTGGTGGGGAATTTGCTTTTTCTGGTGGGGTCAGCCCATTTTCCCAGCCACGACCTGGCGGGAAGTTCCCCTTTCCGGTATCTCAGCGGGGCTAAACCCCTATGATTTCAGTGGTATTCAGGGTCAGGAAAGAGTCTGTCCCAACAACCACAGGTTTCTTATTTTCTTCCCTGGTATTTCCCACTGTGCCTGGTACTGGGGAAGCAGAAGCTCGAGGCAAGAGTGTCCGGTTGTCCCTCGCACCCACCAGTCCTGACTCCGTCTGCTGAGACTCTTCCTGGCTTGTAGTTCCCTCGGGGCTCAGTGCTTGAGGAAGAAAGGCCTGGTGTGAAGTCTGCTCCTCACTCTGCCCTGGCGGCCACCACCTCTGGCCCCTCTGCAGCCCTGCAAGTTCCACTGTGGTTTGCAACTCCTGTGGTGTCAATGAACAGCGGGCTTTCTTGCTGTAATCTGACTCTGGGCCATGTCCTGGTTAGAGAACCACTCAGTTGGGCTGGCACTCAGCATGATGGTGTCTGGGTGTACACCAGACAGTGTCTGTCCCTTGGCTACTTCTTCTCAACGTCTGTTTCATGGAAGGGTAGACCTGCACTGGTGCAGGGCCTGTGGACTGAGAAGCACTGTCCTGTCATTACCTCAGACTCTGTGCTGTGTCCTGTCAGGGGAACTGCACAGCTCAGTGGGCACTGAGGGCGGGGCTGACTGGGATGAGTGCCCAGCTGCAGCCACCCCCCGATTTCATTCCCAGAAAGTTTTGTGCATTTTA
>RJWT010007666.1:0-27341 GCA_004365215.1 Cuniculus paca | reverse complement strand
TGTAAATATTTGTGCAACTAATATATGCTGGCAAATGTCTCGATAGGAAAGCAGCCTTCATCATGCCAAGCAAAATTGTAATTAGCAACACAAAAGAAAAAGAATTTGTCTTTCATCTCAGTGCTTATAAACCGTGAGGACTTAATGCAGCTGGAAGCTTCAAAAAAGATAATTTGCAAAAGCAGATTTTCTTAAGCTTCTATGAGTTGGTGTTATACGCTCATATAAAAATATTCACTTGAGAACTATTTGTTCCCTTTCCAAATTAACATTAATCTCATTAATGTTAATTAATGAAAGGTGTTGTTGTTAAAAAAATTCCTTTAAAACATCCTTAAAAATTCCTTTAAAGGGAACATCTTGCTTGCTGGGAATGAGTGGCCCATCTTGTCTAGGAATGACTTAAGTGGTTTATTTGAGGGAAGGGGAGGAGGTGGGCTTGCTGGCACCAGCTGCAGAAGCTGGTGCACCTGGACCCATGCTGGTTCAACCCTCTACTGGACTTTGTAGTTGTCTTGGGCTTGAAGTTGTGCAGACACTGGAAATTCCTATGCATGAGTACTCCAGTTCTGAGTATATTTATGGCCAGAGTCCCTTGCCACTTGCAATGGGAACAGAATGGCTAACCAGGTCTGTAAACTGACAATGTGCTGCTGACTCTTTGATGATTTTTCCAGCTGTTTAACTTAGGCTTTGCGGCCAGCTGCTTGTGTAGATCGTCAAGGGAGCATTCTGGTATCTGTATAAAGCACTGTTGCAGGGCCCCCAACCTGAGTCTCCAGACAGTTAAGCATGCAGATTTCTGGTCTCCACGACAGACCGGCAGAACTGCAACGGGGATGTGCCGAGACATAGGAATCTGCCTCGTAAACAAACCTTTAGGGATTCTCAGGCATCTAAAAGCTGGAGAATCACTAAAGGAAACATCTTTTACCTGCCAGCCCTGCCTTCCTTGCCACTGTCTTCCCTCAGTTGTGCTGGGAGGTTGGATACAAGGTAATACCTCTGGCAACTTGCCTCTGGGTCCCCAGATGGAAGAATATCCCTCATCTGTGTTCTAGAGAACATCTCAGCTACTCCATCTCAGCTATTATTTTACTGGAGTGATTTTTCTTTTGCCTCTTCTGAGATGAGCATCATTTTTGGGTCATTTTTTTTTTCAAACCCATCCTTAACATGATGTCTGGCAGTTAATAGGATTCATTTAATGTTCACTGCATACATTAATCTTTAGTGTAATTGCTACACTTTGGGGAGATCTGAATTTGAAAGCACAGTGGAGAAGATGTAATCAAGGAAGAGACCATGAGGGAGAAAGAATGAGTGGAGGGACCAGGGAGCATCTTCCACTTTAGCCTCACCGTGACTGCGTCACAACGTGGTCAGCATTGCCAGCATTATCACATCATCATCTTTGCTGTCTGTTATTTACTCATTACCCTGTGCAAGCATCATTGCATGAAGCACTTCATAGGCATTATCTCATGTAATCTTCACATTACTTTTCTCCTGTGCAGATGAGGAAACTGAAGGACGGCCAAAGATTATGTGGGTATTCAGTGGTGAAATAGCAGAGCTGTAATTAGAACTTGGATCAAACTCAGGGGCTAATGTTTAAACATGAATGGTTAAAAGCACCTCTGTTGAAGAGTTTGATGCTTTATTGACTGAGATATGCCTTATACCAGAGGTACCCAACCTTTTTGGTACCAAGGGACCAGTTTTATGGAAGACAGTTTCTCCAAAGATTAGGATGGGGATGGGTTGGGATGATTCGAGTGTATTACAGTTATTGTACCCTTTATTTCTATTAATTATAATATATAATGGCATAATTATACCACCTGCTATAATGTAAAATCAGTAAGAGCTCTTTTCCTGCAATAAGACAGTCCATCTGGAGTAATGGGAGACAGTGACACCCACAGTATGGTGCTTATGTCCACTTTACTTCATAATCCCATTTGGGGCTGCCATTACCAGCATGTCACTTGACACTCACTGGTAAGGTTTTCATATAAGTCTGCAAGCAGTTGATACATTACCATCTCTGTGCATTCAAACCTCTCCGCTAATGTTAATTTGCAGCTACTCCCTGGCACTGGCATCACTACCTCAGCTCCACTTCAGATCAACAGAAATTAGATTTTCCTAAAGAATACAACCTAGAGCTCTCATATGTGCAGCTCACAATTAGGGTTCAGTTTCATGAGAGAATCTAATGCTGCTTCTATTCTAACAGGCGGTAGAGCTTGGGCAGCAATGCAAGTGAGGAGGAGCTGTAAAATACAGACCAAGTTTTATTTACTAACCTGCTGCTTACCTCCTGCTGTTCACCTCAACAAGCCACGGATGGGTACCAGCTGGAGCTGGGAATCCCTGCATTAAACAACTGGAACTAGTGATGTGGAGCAAACCTGTTTTGTCACTGTCACTTCCCTCTCCTTCCCAAATTCTTCATGAATTCCATGCTATTTGCTTGGGTCAGACCATCAAAGCTCAAGAAATGCTCAGCCTTCTAAGATATCTGAAGCCATAATCCTTTCAAATTCAAGTGCTTTGACATCATTTGACTTGAAATGCTTTAACACAAAATCGTTAGAAAACTGCAGTACCATAAATACTGATCGCGCCATATAAATCAAAACTCATGGCAAAGACAACTAAGGATATTTAGCTGCTGAGTTTTTTACATGTTGGTCATGGACTTTTAGACAGCTGTTCAAGCATTTGCCTGCAAGCTAATGGAGTTTCCAACTGTGGAGGTGGCTGGGGCTTTCCAAATATGTCCAGGTGTGTTTGTGTTAATGATTTATAAATCCAAAAGAATGATTTGCCATCTGATCCAAAACAAAGCCTTGAGGTTTATCAAAAAGTTGATCAGTGGCCTGAGGACACACTAGCCAGGAGAGGTAATTATTCTTCCTGGGGCTCCAAGAATAGGTGGAGAGAGAACAGCTCTGATGCTTCCATGCGTGACAGCTCTTGCTGCCAATGCAAACCTCTAAGGAATGGCTGCCTTCCATTTATGAAGACACTTTCAGGTCTTCAACTCACATTCAGAAAATACGAGAACATATAAAGAACCCTAGTATTCCACTTAGCAAAGGCTTATTTAAAATGGAGATATGCATACAAGGTGAAAAGTATACCACGTGCTGGAGGGATATGTGATGGGTTAAATGTATCCCCTCATCCTGAAATGCTGGAGATTTAATCCCCAAATTCATGTTAACTGTGTCTGGAGGTGGGGACTTCGGAAGGTCACTGGTAATGATGAGGTCACGAGGATGAGTTCCCTATGGTGATAACTAGCAGGCGTGCTGTGTCTCAGCATGCAATGCCTTTCACCAGGTTGAGGCAGCAAGATGGTGACTCCGTGCTCTTTGAGTTTCCAGCCTCTAGAACTGTGGGTTAAATACATCTACAGTATTCCATTACAGAAACAGAAAACAGACTAAGAGTATCAGAGGGTGTTCTCTAGGTTAAGAGATGCTTGAAAAGAATTCCATGAAAACTTCTAAATTATATATATATATATATAATGCTATCAGCTCCAAGTTCAGTGTAGAAGGAAAACAAAAATACTTAAACATGTGGTTCTCACCCTCAAATCACAGTGAGCACAGGGATCAACCGGGGAGCTGGTTGTAATGCTGATTCTTGTTGTGCTTATCTGGAGTGACCTGGGGAAAATCCCTGGAGATACTTGGGGCACTGCTATTTGTCCCCCTGGCCTATTATAATCAGTCCTTCTTAGCATTCTGCACTTGTGGAGTCAACCAACTATGGACTGAAAGTGTGTGAAAAAAAATGGCACCTGTACTGATCATGTGGACTATTTTTTCCCTTGACATTATTCCCTAAACAATACATTACAGTTACTTACACAGCACTTATAGACATTACAATTAATCTAGAGGTGGTTTAAAGTATACAGGATATGCATACATTGTATGCAAATACTATGCCAACTTACATAAGGGACTGGAACATGCACAGATTTTGGTAACAGAGGACCAATTCCAGGATCAATTCCTCATGGGTCTCAAAGGATGAGTGCAACAGAGACAAATGGCAGCTATAATTTGGTGGCTATCACAGTTTCTTACCTAGCCAGATGTTTCCTGGAAAAGCACCTGAAAGCCGGAGGGAAAGGTGTGCCTCTAGGAAGTCAAAAGGCAAATTCATGGTCAACCAGAATAGCTGGTAAGGGGTAATAAAGTGAGGAAACATAAGACTACACAAAATAAAGAATCTGTCAGTCAATGTCTATTATCTTTCAGTGGATGCCTTTCTTTCTCACAGAGTCACAGATAGGATTTCATTTCCTTGAGATATTAAATCATGTACACACAATGGATCCCACACTTTGAGATTTGTTTTGGGCAATTATAAACATAATAGGTTTATGATGGTTTGTGGCAACGTGCCCAGGAGTAAAAAGCTACGGATAGAACCTGTGGTGGTATTAATGGCTAACACTTTAAATAGGTTAGTGGCACCTGGAAGAAAAACAAACAGAAACTTGACTTTGAGCTCATTTTACCCATGAGTGCCGTGGATCACACAATATCCTCCTGCTGTACAAAGGCAGTGCTGTTTGAGCTTCCTGTACAGGGAACTTGGGCTCATGATAACAATGAGAACTAGAAAGGTATATATATTCACCAGGACTGCCTTTTCTTTCATGGAAGCTTATCAGCAGAATTTCAGAACATAGAAAGACTGGAAAGAGTAGGCATGGAGATGTAACTGAATAGATGGCCAACTTGGAATAGGATTTCTGAGCTTGATAAACAAGACTGTCTGCCCAGTGAGTCCGCGAGGATACTTTCTTTTCTTCCTTTTACCGTGGCGCACATGTGCGCGTGTATGTGTATGTGTATGTGTGTATTGGGGGATTGAATCCAGGGCTTTACATATTCTAGGCAAGTGTCTTACCACTGACCCATACCCCAGCCCTTAAGGTGCTTTTCTTAACAGCAATTTATACTTCATTTCTGGGGTTTAAAGGATGTAAGATAGAATGAGTATCTCATACGTAACATACTTAAGACCAGAAGTGTTTCAGACTTCAGAGTTTTTCAGATTTTGAAGTACTTGCATTGACTTTACTAATCCAAAAATCAAAAATTTGAAACTTTCTGAGTGTGCAAAATGTTTGAACTTTGGAGCATTCTAGATCCTCAACCTGTAATATTGTTTGTAACATGTAACTGCCCAAAATGAACTAACATTTAGGATTATTCTTTACATTTAATAAAGCTTCCAAAGCAAATTTAGGGTGCTGTGGATTTTACCTCAAATTGCAGTACCCTTAAGCACATTTATGTCTGTGCTACAGGCCTTTAGACAATAGCCTACTTTTCAAAGAACAGCCTATGAATTCTGAAAAGAATAGGGGAGATGCCTGTTGTTTCTTAATTCATGATCTCTGATTGAGCTTTTTTGGCTCAATCCGAGGCAGCTAGAAAAAGATACAAGTGGTGCAGAGAAAAAGAGGGAGAGAGATAAGATATGGGCACGAAGAGAACCAATACACTACACAGGTGCGCTGATTCTCTGAAGACAAAGGCAAGGTGCAACCTTAAATGTACTCTGATGGGGGAGGGCACAGGGCTGCTGATGTAGGCTGCTCAGCAAGATGTGGTTGAAGGAGGTAGGAGCATTTGTGGCATGTGAGGGGTTTGGCAAGGGCAGCTGGGAAGAAGAAACCACAGGGGTTTCTGGGAAGAAGGAGCTAGACACCATTATGATTTAGCATTTGGTCTGTCACCATGATGACTGGGCAAATCTCAGGCGGGGGACCTATCAATCTCCACTTAAATTCTGAACATTTGGTGTATTTTTCAATGGCAGGAAATTAGGGACAAGCCTAATAAATTGGTCCTAAAACTAGTTTTCTTATTTGAAGGAAGACACTTTATATCATTTGATCTTTTTTTGTCAAGTTAATAAACGACAGCTCATCCCAACTGGCGTTACAAGTAGATTAACATTTTCTTTATGTGAAGAGTTTCTGCTTCTAAAGCGATTATTCACTTCATGTTTCTGGCTTCAAAAGGAAATTATGTACTGTATTTTGTGTTGAGGTCAAGTCAGTAGGGTGAATTTTTTTTCTTTTGCAGTGAGAAATGATTACACACATTGTGGGGAGTTGGTGCATGTACACAATGCATCTTAATTCCTTTTACTTCCTCTGTCCCTCCCTGCCTCCCCTCTCCATGTCTTGGAAGAAAGGTCGATTCTTACGCTCTTTTCTCATCTCCCCATGCCATAAGTAACTCCAAAAGGAAAGCAAACTGAACCAGTTAGGAATTAAGCAGTCACATTTTAATCCATAAATATAAACATTTGTTAACCAGTTATTAGGAAGGGAAAACACAGTAATATATAAAGAATTCAAAAGATATCACCATCTTGAACACAAAGTGTCCAAAATCTTTGCTATAAACTTCCTCACAAAATTAGAGGTAACAAAAAAATTTACTCAGAATAATATTTGGAATAATTTGAAAACTTCTACGTATATTTTAAAGCTATAACAGATTCTTTGGCACATAAAGTAGAAATATTTTTGCACCTAGGTAGATTATCTGACAACTTAAGGAACAGATGACTGAATGGATGAATTGCTGAACATCGAGGAATATGTTCACATTATGGGCCAGGCTTATCCACTCCTCGCTCTTCTGCTGCCTCACTATCCCTTGCTCTGCTCTGTATCACAGGAAACCACATTTCCCAGGGTCTTGACCTGCTAGCATCCAGATACGGCTGGGATGGTAAGATGCTGGTGGAAGACATAAGGTAGGAGATGCAAAGCCAGGGTGTTTCTCAGTGTCTGACTCAGCTCTGGCATTGTCACCATCTCAGTCAGTGGCTTTGCCTTAACCACAGCTCCGTCTTCTATTGCTCCTCAGTGGTCCCAGATCCCAGCAGGGAGTCCCCACCATTATCCCAGCTTCAGGCTCAGGAAACCACACCTCTTCCTGCTGTCCTCACAGTCCCAGTTGTGGTAGCAGCCTTCTGCTGTTTGGCTTCATTTTTTTTCTTTTTTTATCTTATATTAACTTGATTTACTATATTAAATTCCCTCCATAGGAACACCGAGGATAACTTCTGGCTTTTGGACTGGATCCTCACTGATATATATTACAGTCATTAGATCTGTTTCTTCTTTCTTACCTGGGAATGCTTGCACAAAAGTCTGCCCTAAACTGATGAAAAAAATCACTCAAATCACACAATGCCCACTTTCTGCAATACAGGACAACGACTATCTCTTCAGCTGTTTATTGTCAAAAGCCGAGATTTGTTTTGTCAAGTGTGAACAGGACCCTATTTCACCAATGTCACCACTAATTACAGTGGATACAGCCAAGAATTTTCTCCAGAGGTCATTTCTGTTGCATGAACTAAGTGCAATTAAGAAAATGAAAAAAATACAAACAGAAAAATTAACCTGAAGAGGAAATTACAAAGTCACCAAATGAATAACATTGTAAAAAAGAAGTCTCTGAAAATTCAGAGACCATAAGTCAGCACCAGAAAGTTTTTTCCCTGCTGAATCAATAAATTTTCCTGAAATTAAAATCTTGTAACATTTCTGGGTATTTCAAGAGCATCAAAATAATAAAAATAATAACAACAACAACAATAATAATAACGGTCTGACTTGTCAAGTTGTCCCTAGCTTCTCAGCTAGAAAGAATAGTTACTTGCGGAAGTGGAGTTCTTTGGTGAGCATGGAGACCACACATGGGATCTGCTTCTTCTCATTGAAACGGGGATCATCAGACTGGGACTCAAAGTGTCTGGCCACCCTGTAGTTCACCCGGGTAAGGATCTGCATGATCTCCAGGTCTTTGCCATGTTCCTCCAGGATGGAGCAGAGAGCCTGCACGAACCAGGAACCTCTTCCTGGGTTCCTCCAAGAGTAATAGCCTTTGATGGGAAAGAAATGAGGAGATCTGAGGAGCTAACTCAGGTAGCTGCTCTTCACACCAACGAGAATGAACTCTCAAGCATCTGGGGCCTTCGCACCTGCTTTTCAGAAATGATTTCCCTCTATTCTGCATACAAGCCACTAATGAGAACTGTGCTGGTTGCTGACAGCCAAACATCTCAGATGAAAGGAACTTCATGAAGATGCTCAGAAATGCATTGGACATTTCAGCATAGGAACCCAGTAACACTCAACATTGCTCAGGGCCAGGGTTGGTGGATGCTCTCTCCAGGGCCACAGAACTCTCCTGTATCTGTTTTGATGCAGTCACCCCTGTGGTACCTGGGAGATACCTAAAGACAGTGAGACAAATCTGCACATGGGATTTCCACAGGAAAGGTGGAGAACCACTCCACAACTCTCCAACTTCTCAGTGGCCTTTCAGATTGAGTGCTACTTTCTAACCCAAGCCTAGCGAAGAGCTTTGTAAAGAACCTCAGAGAAATTTCAAATTTGTTCTTGCTGTTGGGAGATAAAGAGAGCTGGATCCTGCTGAAGAAATGCAGAGGCAAGAGGTTCTGAATAATTGAGGGGTTGAGGAAGGACAGCCTGCTGCCTAGGAAGGCTGGCAGTATCAGGGCAAGAGTCATGACTCTCATGGACCACATATGGTTTATGGGAGGGAAAGTCGGCTTTTGGGTTATCCTGCGTTCTGGTCAAAAGATCTCCCTGAAGGGGCAAGAAGAGCTCAACAGAAATAGGATGCTCATGGCTCTGGGGGATAGGAAAGAATTGAGGTGTATTTAGAATCCCTTCCTGTAGCACACAATACTAGTCAACTACCTGCATGAGGCCTAGAGGTTGATGCTGTAACAGCATTGAGAATGCATTCATCTTTAGTGGGGTCAATTACACTATCTTATTCAATGCAGTGACTTGTGAGGTGGGGCACAGACTACATCATCTCCCTGGGCTATGCCTTCTGACCATTCTCCTAAAGGTACTCCAAGGTAACCATTCAAAAGAGCAAATGTCATCCTATGACTCTCTGACCAAAGACAGTTTCTTCGCATTTCTTCATCAGGGTGAAGTTCAGGCTGCTTAACACAGCACACAGGGACCACAATATGGTCCTTTTTATGCCTGTTCAAGTTTGACCTTTGGTATGCCCTGTCACATGCTGCAGTATGCACTTAACTGTGCCTCCCTGTGAAATTCACATGTTGAAGTCCCAGCACCCTATGTGACTGTTTGAAGATAGGACCTTTACAGAGGTAATAAAGGTTAAATAAGTTACAAGGTGGGACCCTAATCCAACAAGATTAGTGTCCTTACAAAAAGAGACACCAGACCATGATGCTTGTGCTCACTTGATTCCGTCTGCCCTTTGTCTCGCTATATAGCAAGATGGCTGGTTACAAACCAGGAAGACAGCCCTCACCAGAAACCAAACTGGCCAGTACCTGATCCCGGGCTTCCCAGCTGCCAAAACTATGAGAAAGAAATGTCTGTAATAAAGCCACTCTGAGGTATTTTGTTATATCAGCTGGAGCACTGACAGATAACATCCTACAATTCAGCCCTGAGTATTACCAAACACAATGAGCTATTTGAGCCAGCACTGTCTGTCAAGCCATTCTTTTCTTGCCCCCATGGTTGAATTTTCATGATTCTGTGGCAGGAGCTCCTTTTTAGAAAAATTTCTCTTATCTGCCTCCCTAGAAGTTTCCTTTTCCTCTCTGAGTTCCTCTAGACCTTGCTCAGAGCACCTGTAACTCTACCACCGTGCTTGTTAATACTGATACCCTCCACCCACCCACCCGTTACAGTCTGCTTCCCCAGATCAGAACGACGCCAAATTATTTTCTATCTCATATAATCCTTAAAATTTGTGAAGTGACTGTCTTCACAAAATCCCATCTGTAGATCCTATCAGAACTGGTTTTTCCAAAAACAGTGATCCATTTACTGTAACCAATATCATCATATAAAGCAACTGACACAACTGCTATTATAGCTAGGATAACTCTGACCTAGAGATGGCTTGTACCCAAAATGAAGGAAGGACTTCCACTGAACAGACTCAGGTAAGGATGGCGCTTGGTGAATAATGAGTAGACATGTTCATACTGGCAACTGATGGCATCTGTGTAAAGGCAGCAGGGTCAAGGACCCTAGTCTGAGCCACAGCTCAGACTGAGGTTGGGCACTGAAATCTCTGACCTTGGGTACACCACTCAAGCTCGTATTTTTTTTTTATCTGTAAAATCAGGAAAGCAGTAGCACTTTTCCTAACTACTTACACTTTTATGGTGAGGATGATATAAGGCAAAAGACACAAAAAGCACTCTTAAATTATGAAGTACTACAGAAATGTTTTCTCTTACAATTACTATGTAACGAAAGGAGAGAATTCTACTTTTCTGGAAAGAAAAGTGAAAACATCCCTATGGAAGGCAGAATAATGATCCCTAAAATGCCCACGCCTTAACCTCCAAACCTGTTACCAGGTTACCTTACTGGCAAAAAGGACCTTGCAGATGTAATTAAGGTTATGGAAGTGGGGGACAGGGTGTGCGATGATCCTGTCAGCTCCATTTGCATCACAGGAGACCGGCCCCAGCAGTGGCCAGAAAGAGACAGAAATGTGAGGACACAGGAAAAGTCAGAGGGATGTGAGGTTGCTGGCTTTAGATGGAGGCAAGGGCAGCAAGCTAAGGAATACAGGAATTCTAACGTGCTAGAATTAAAATGAAGAAATGAATTCTCTCCCAAAGCCTCCAGAAAAAAGGAAGCCCTGTCAATTCGCTTTGGTCTTCTGACTTTCAGACTGCAAAATAATGCATTTATTATGATTTAATATACCACGTAGCATAGGTTGACTGTCCTTTATCTAAATGCTTGAGAACAGAAGTGCTTCAGGTTGTGGAGTTTTTAGATTCTGGAATATGTGCATAGACTTTATAGGTTGAATATGCTTAATAAAAAAATGCCAAATTGGAAATGCTCCAAAACTCAAACTTTTGTGTGTGATGCTGGCACTCAGAGTTTTGAATCATTTCAGATTATAAATTAAGTACACTCAAAGTGTAATTAATTACTCCAGCAATAGGAAAACAGGACAAACACCAAGCCTGCAGCTGAATGGTGAAATGGACTGGATACCTGGAACCGTGGAATAAGCGAAGAGAAAGTCAGCTTCGACGGGGACCTTATAGCGGGGATTAGCATCGGTGTCATTGATGGGCCCTGAGTCAGCCTGGATCCCATCATCAAGCTCCGTCCCTCGGCAAGCCTAAATGCCAAAGTAGAGATCACTCCATGGAGTTAGGGCCAGAAATGCTGTTCTCTGCTATGTCGCAGCAGCACAGGACATGCATGACACATGCTAGGAACTCAGATGGTCTGGTGAATGGTGAGTTGAGTTACTAATCAAAGCAAAGCATTGCACTGAACTGTGACCCAGAGTAAATACATGGATCAACCATTCCTAGACAGATAAACCTAACCCAAACCTGCACATCCCCATAGAAACTGAATGCAGATTTGCAAGGACGATGCCACCCCATTAACTGTTTTTTTCCATTTTCAACTATACTGGTTTTGAAAAGTGATTACCTGAATGAAGAAGAGTTTGGGCTTCTCTAAAAGGGTTTTGCATCGATCGCCCCTAAAGTGGACTGTCAAATCCTTTATTGGTGTCACACCATCTTTTCCATAAATACAATTTTCTTCTCCATGGCTTAACAAGATGCAAGCGAAGCAGGCTGAATTGGTATGGTCCTCCTCAGAAGCTGCAAGCAAGCAATGTAAACACTGGAACATTAAAACTTAGTCCCATGGGGTGTAGGTGTAGTACTCTGTAGGCAGCCTTGGCAGCACATGTGACCATGAGAGGGGGGACCAGGGAGGGCCTGAGGAGGGGCAGGGATCAGGGCTTTATCCGGAACACCCTTTGACGTGGACAAGGACCAGTGAAGACAAGATAGAAGAGAATTCTGAAATTCTTGCTTGGTGTGAAACCAAAATGAGGTAGTCAGATGAGAAGTGACCCAGTGCCCAGGTGTTCCAGCAGCTGTGGGTAGGCAGTACACTGGGGAGCAGGAGGGCAGGGCCCTGCTGTTCCCTAGCTCTGTGACACTGGTCATGTTACCTGGCCATCCTGGGTCTTGGTTTCCTTCCCTGTAAAGTGAAGGAATGAGTTAATATCTGCAAACTGGGCCATGTGCTAAGCCTCACGCAAGCATTTTTAAAGAAAACAATGTATTTTGGCAAGTAAATAAGCCAGTCACAAAAGGACATGTGCTGTACAACTCTTCTTTGATGAGTGGTTTACAGTGAGAAAGAATGGTAGTTGCCAGCAGCAAAGAGGAAACAGAGGAGTTACTGTTTAATAGAAATGATGGAAG
This sequence comes from Cuniculus paca, assembly GCA_004365215.1. NCBI lineage: Eukaryota > Metazoa > Chordata > Mammalia > Rodentia > Cuniculidae > Cuniculus > Cuniculus paca. The sequence goes on along the minus strand of RJWT010007666.1, from coordinate 14,981 downwards.
ACACAAAGAACTCTGGAGGTAGATGGTGGTGATGTTTGTGCAACAATGTTAACTCACTTACTTAAAAAGGATTAAAGTGCTAACTTCTGTTTTGTGTTTAGTTTACCACAATAAAAAAAACTTAAGAAAGAATAATGCAAGGGCTGGGGATTTAGCTCAGTGGCCTAAGTGCCTGCCTGGCAAGTGTGAGGTTGTGAGTTCGATACCTGGTGCTGCATTTAAAAAAAAAAAGAAAGAATAATGCTAGACTGGCTGTCCGTTCAGGATACTATGAGAATAACTGTAGACTTCATCGCTCCTTGGCTTAGCTTCAACTCATCTAAGGTTCTGTGATGCTAACTAACTAGCTAGTTAACTAGCTAACAAATGCAGCCTTTCTTTTTCTCTGTGATGAATGAGGGAGGAAGAGGAAGATTAAGAATTTCATGGACACCTACTATGTGTTGATACCTGAGTTCTTTGTGCGAATTATCTTTTTTAATCCCAAGAAGAGCCCCACAAAAAGAGGGCTCACTTATTTTTATTTCATGATAAAGAAATGGAATCTCAGAGTGATGTTATAACCCTGCCCAGTGGTGGTGCAACCAGTTCGGGCCATGCTTCAAAGTACGGGCACTGCCTCACACCTGCTCAGCACCTGAGGGAGCAGGCACGGCCCCTCCTATTCTAATTGCTGAGACACCCACGAAAGAGCTGCACAGTGATTCCTGTATTAGTTTTGATCACAGGGTCACAGCCATGGCGATGAAAGTTGGAATTCTCAGCTTATTATAAGATCAGATGAATTAGGATAGAGTAGGAAAATGAAGAGTATTGTCCTCACTGGAACCCATTACAACACAGAGTAAAGAGAATTAACCACTTTACTGTTTTGATGGGATAAAAATTAAGAGTTCTCTAATGGTGACATGCCCTGATCTTGGGTGGACTAATTCACCGTCACAGCAGAAATGATAGCTGGCTCAGGTCCTGAGGTGAGGCCCAAATACTTCTCAAAACCATGCTCACACATCTCTTAGTTCATCCTCCTTCCAAACCCAAGAAATACATAGAGCTGGGATCACCACCCACATTTCAGGCAAGCAAAGAAATCAGGAAGATATGGTTACTCTGCCTGAGTCACCTAGCTGTGGGTCTGGGACAGACTCATAACCTGAACACCCGTTCTAGTCTGTTCTACTGCATGACCTGCTAGGGTACAAAAGTTCAGCTTATTTCAAGTTTGAAAAAACTATGAAAAGATGCCTAGCTAAAAAAATAAGACAGGATAGACTCTTTTTCTTTTTAAGATGTGCAACTAAGAAAAGCAACAGTGAACTACCTAGAAAAGCAACAGTGAACTACCTGATGCCTATAGATCCCTGGTAGGACTTTACTTTCAAACACCGCCCTAAATGCCAGAGCACCATAGGAGACAGCTGTCAGATGTTGTGGTATACAGACATGCATTAGTCCTGGAGTTGGAAAACCAGAGCTTGGGTTTTAGTTCTTCTCCTAACTGGCTCTTCAGTATGTCTCGTATCCTCTCTGAAGCTCCATTCCTTCATTTAGAAAGTGGACATGATAGTAAGACTATCGGCCGATATTACAGGGTTTGTGTTAAGGGCGTAATGAAATAAAATCGTGGATGTGCCAAACAGAAAATAAAGCAGTACCCAAGAATACAGCATAGGCATTATTCTTCTCTGTCTGCCACCAGGAATACTTTACATTTAAATTCTATTCTGGGCAGGAGGATACAGATTTGTTACTTCCCTGGGAATCAGCCTTCTGGAACGGAGGTCGTCCTACATATACAGAACCTATCTTTCTTGCAGGAATTCAAGCTGACTTCATGTTTTTACAGAGCTATCCATGTCTTTGGAAAGAGACCTCTGTCTCCCAGGACAGGTATAGAGTGGCCAGGGGAAGAAAGCATCCCGTGTGAAAGTCTCTGTCCTCGAAGCATTCTCCAGAGACCTCTCGGGGCAGGGGCAAGACAGCAAGGAGGGTACGTACTCACCTCGTTTAAGCAGATCTTGCATCTTGGCACAAGTGCAGTCATTATGAACAACCACATCAAAACCTAGGTTCCGGAAGCACCTGAAAAGGGCTTCAGCATCTTTGTCGGTTCCATTTCGGATGCCCATGCCTGTGGGAATCAAGCAGTGAGTCCAGGCATCAGCAGTACATCCACAGGTTATCATCAGGTTAGCTGGACGCAGCCGGAGCCAGCTCCAGCATGAATGCGCTGAGTACACAGATTACTCTCCAAGGTCACCATTTAAAGGGCAAAGAAATGAGAAGGAAACTCAAGAGAGAGGACTCAGCCCGTCCACAAAAGGTGTGCTTCTAGTAGTGACTCCCAGGCCCAATCAAAGCCACACAGAGCTCCTCGGCCAAAGTCCCTGTAAGCTAACATGCGCAGTGGTCCTCAGACTGACAGTCCTCGCTTTCTCTGCATTCTTTTCCCTGGACATAGGAATACCACTTTCGGGGGACTGTGGGCCATGGAAGGTGGGCACAGCACGTCTCCAGTGAATGTCTGATCAAATCACAGAACACAGAACAGAACAGGAGAGGTCAGCTCGGGCCCACACTGCCTACCTGTCACTTTGTCGAAGTTCTTGTTGTTTATTATGATGCACTTGCCCACCTTCTCGAAATTCATGTTATACTTAAAGGTATGCGCCTCGCTCCCAGGGGTGCTGGCTGAGTGTGTAGAGACATTCTTCTTCTTCCTGGGAAAAGGTATAGCCAGTTAGGGGGAAACGGGACAGCAGGGACCTTGTACCCAGGCAGGCCATGGGCTGAAGGCCTGGGCTGAACATGCAGCTCTGTTTAACTGGACAGAGTTCCCTGGTGCCTTTTGTTGGATGTCAGAGAAATGCAAATTGAAATCCCAACATGACAACAGAACACATGCCCTGGGATGGCTGTAGTGTCAAAGAAACTGAGCGCTCGGCATCTGAATGATCACATGTTACTGGTGGGACCTACTTTGTACATCCACTGGGGAAAATGACAGAGTCCATGAAAACTGAGCTTACACGCACCATGTGACAGAGCCACTGCCCTGGGTGATGCAGACATGTTTGCCAGAAAGCAGAGCCACTCCTGTCCATGGCACTGTCGATATGTGACAACAGCCCCCAAAAGGAAGTAGTTCATGTGGCTAAACTGCTGAACATTCACGTAACAATGCGAAGAAACCTAACGTGACAACAGGAAGCAGCATAAATGAACCTCACAAATACACGGTCCACGCCTGGCGGGCAGGGCTCACGGTGGGAGCGCCAGCCACCGTGGGGAGCCTGAGAATCCAGTGTCCAGTGACAGCGGAAGCAGCCTGGTGGTTTCCATGCTGCTGTGAACTCCAGGAGGGAAGAGATTTTTATCTGTCCTAAAACCTCTGAATTCCCAACACATAGAACAATGCCTGGCACGTAAGGTGCTCAGTAGGCATTTGTTATAGGAATGAATGAACCAGTTGAATCTCATCTCCTTACTGTATAGATACAGAGGCCGAGGCCCACGGGGAGGCAGAGGGGGTCCAGGCCACCCAGTTGGTGAAGGGCAGGGCAGCCCTTAGATCAGCACATCGGAGCTGGGGACTGCTGTGCCCTGGGGTGCTGGCTACAATGATTACCTATTGTCAGCCCTCAGCTCACACCTAAAGGTGGAAAGAGGCAAAGTGAAAGTGAAAACTCGGTGTCTACCAACAGACAGTTCATGGACATCACCCTTGAGTTTTCATCCACTCTTATGTGTCAGTTTCTCAGAATGTCTAAAAGGACACAGCCACTCCCTTCACTCTACTTCGGTCCAGGGTACAGATCAGCTCTGTATGACTAAACTTCCAGGCCTTTCTTGCTATTTTTCTTCCAGTTTGATGTGACGACTTTATACCATCCTACTTTTTTGTTTTGGTACTGGGAATCGAACTCATGACCTTGTGTTTGCTAGGCAGGTGCTTATACCGCTGAGCTACATTCCCAGCCCTGAAAGAGACTTCTTTATATATTCTTGATATGATTAGCCCCTTATCAGGTCTGCAATTTGTAAATACTTCTCATTTTTTTTTTAAACAATTTTAGGCATACCAGAAGTTTGCTCTCTAAAGACATCAAGACAGTACTTTTTTTTGTTGTTGTTGTTTTTGTTTTTGGTACCAGGAATCTAACTCATGGTGCTTATGCTGCCAAGCTAAACCCCTGACCCCTAACCACCCTACTTTTATAAGGTAATGTTTCTTCCATGATTCTATTTAATCTGTAAAAGAGAATTACACTGAGTTTGTCCTCCTGCCTTCTTGGGCCACCTCTCTGCTTTGGTGTTTGGTTTACAAGGTGCTATGCTTGGCTTCACACTAACTCCAGGCAGACAGCACCCAGGAGTGACAGACAGACCTGGGGTCAGCAGAGCTTTGTCCACTGCCTGTGTGACCGGGCCAGTGAGCTGCCACCCTTCACAGAGTGCTTCCTGCCCTGAAAAATACAGCCAGCAGCATGCAATGGGCGCAGCCTTCTGCAACTGTCAACAAGTTAGATGAGGGGTGCAGTGACAGCATCCTTCTCAGCACGGGACTCGTCTCCCTGCTCTCTGGAGTTACACGAGTGTTACCACAGTGAGTTTCGATTTTGTTCATGGACAAGCCACACAGGTGGGAGTAAGATTTACTTCCACATTGCCACCCTGTCAATAACCCTAAAGATGTTCACTGAGCATGTTAAATTTGTATGCCTGGCCTCTCATAGACACACACAATCTCTGGTCTTGGGACAGATGCATTGGAGGTAGGTAGGAGGTGTCATGCCCATTTCACAGGTAGTAATGAGCATGATGGACATCTGCCAGCGCCTACCATGGGCTGTGGTCTTGTTAACACTCTCAGGTGCATGCTCTCACTGAGTTCCAACAGCAACCCAAAGAGGGAGGTAGATGTCACCATAATCCCTTTCAAGGCTGAGCAACAGAGAGCCTTGCAGCTGTTACCTGGCTGTGAGAGAAGCCAGCACGGCAGGACCTCAGAAACCCTCCTCTTATTGGGCACTGGTGTCCTCCAGACAGAACCAGCAGGGGACAGACTTCTGGGTAAAAAGCCAACTGCAACAGGCCACCCGCCTCCAGAGTGGGTGTTCCGAGCACCAGGACCAGCAGAGCAGTGGGAGACCCCTTAGCCGTCCTTCTTGGGAGCTAACCAGGACGTGCCACCTCCCAGGCTAGGTCAGCAGCTGGCTTGGGAAACGCCCCACTCCACCCTCTCAGAGTTTTAATTTCTCACTGATAAAGACAGGTCTAGCGACCGCTGTTACAACCAATGGGACAGGCGTGTGAAGTCAAAGTTCAGAATAAATTCAGCACATTTATGGACCCATTCCTTACCAGTACCTGCCACCTTCAGGCCAGAGCTTTATAGAATACCTGCCTGTCCCCAGAGAAATGCCATTTTGTGCAGATGGGAAAGCTAAAGTTCAGAGCTGGGATGTGATTCCTGGTGATGTGGCTTCCCAGTGCACGCTTCTTCTGCTATGCTGTTTATTCTTTGAACAAACACCGTCTCTGATATTAACATTCAGGAAAGGACTTAACTCATCTTCTCGGTTATGGGACTTCCAGGATAATCTGTGACCATTCTTAAACAATGACCCTTGACCCAGTTAAGCCCTCAGTGATGGTAGCTTCAGGATGGGCTTCATCCAGCATGCTCTGCAACCTTTCAGAAAATACCAAGTGAGCTAAAAGAAAACCGAACAGGTAGCATTTTTAATACATCGACTGTATTTTGCAGCAAGATTCCTGGGTCTTACACCTACGTGAAGGCCATTCAACGACCCTAAGAGTGGAAGTACTCCTGGCAGGCTGGAGGGTATATTTTATGCACTACAGTTTTTGAAGAGATAAAATTCTACTTCTGTATTTGGAAATGAGAACCTCTAGGACAATGGCCAAGTAATACACAAGGTGTGGGAGTTTAAAGCTGCCAGGAGCTCATTCTCAGTGATGAGCAGAACAAAACCAGTAAGCACATTTTATAAGACAAACAGGCTTGGATATAAGTTATGTGAAAATTAAAAGGACTTTGCCTCTATCAGAACAGAATTTGGAAAATTAACAGGTTTTTAATTAAAATGAACTTGATTCAAAAGAAGGGAACACAACAGACAAAGATTTACACACTTCAAAGAAAACGTTGCCCATGGTGATGAAATGACCTCAAAACTTAACGTAAAGTGCAATTCTCATCTTTGATCAGTATCTCAAGAGGGTAGTAAAGACAATTTCCCTTTCCCAATCGGCTCCTAAACGGAACTCTTACTTTTTGAAGTGATTTTAGTATCTGCTTCCTTTTTCTGTATTTGAGTCAGTCGATATTAATGTTCTCTTCTCACCCAAAGAGCTTTTTATTAAACCCAGGTTTTCCCAGACCACAAATAAATGTTACAGAGCGATTATCAACCCAATCCCCTTGAATTTATTCCTTGCTTAAGAGGAGCTGGCTTGGGGCAAGCAGACCATGGTGATCAGCTTAAAAGATGTAACTGAAAAGACAAGTAAAAGGAGAAAATGATTGTCAAAAAGGCATCAAGAAAAAATAACCAGAAAAAAAAAAAGGACAAAGATGAAATTCCACTGTACAGAGATATATTCTGCAACAACAAATCTAAGGTTATTCTACCACCTAATAGTCCTGAAGTTTTGGGACACCTTCTCTGTCCTCGAGATTATCTATCTCCCTTTCACCCGCATTCTTCCATGGAGACGTCAGTATGTGCCATACTGGTAGAAAGTGATGGCTCATCTTTTGCCCTTGCCCCATGGCCATCTCTCTTGGGTTCAGGGGTGTCAGATCCTAGGCTGGGGCTTCTTCCAATCAGCCCTCTCTCCTGGGAACTGAAAACTAGAACTGAGGAAAAGGGTCAGCCTCTCTCAGTGCTATAATGAGACTTGATGGTGGCCATGTTTCAACAGGCACCAGGATGTAGGTTGACAAACAGCTGGCAGAAGCAAGCCAAAGATAAATCGATGTGGGAACAGGGGTGGAGAGCAGTGAATGTCTGAGTCCCTGATTCCTTGTAGTCTCAGTGTTCCTTAAACACGAATCAGAGGCCAGTGTAGAGCTCAGTGGTACACTGTTAGCATACCTGAGGTCAAGTTTGATCTCTAGCACCAAAAATCAAATCAAATCAAAACAGGTTGGAGATGTAGCTCAGCAGCATAGTGCCTGCCTGGCAAGTGCAAGGCTGGAATTTGATTCCTGGTACAAAAACAAAACAAAACAAATTTAAAACAAACAAAATAACCTAATCAGATTCCAGCAAGCTTTGTAAAACTCCACCCCAGGATTCCCCAAAATCCTGCAAAATCCTGCATGGTCCGTCCCGCTCTGGCTTCTGCTCCCATTCCTGGTACAGGATCCCCTACATAGGTTCAGACTCATGATAACTGCTGGTGGAGGCTCGTGGGGTACAAGACCCAGGAAAGAACTGACGGGCTCGTGCTCACTGCCCCAGGTCGGTGTCTGTGCATGCAGCAATCCTAGCTCATGTTACCTCCTGATCTGATATCTGTCATCTCTAACTGGCCTCCAGGTTTTATTCTTGCCCTTATAGTCATTTCTTTTCTTTTCTTTTTTTTGCTACCAAAAATCGAACTCAGGACCTTGCACTTGCCAGGCAGGCACTGTGCCGCTGAGCTTTATCCCTGGCCCCTTTATAGTCATTTCTTAAAAGTGTGCTTTCGAATACATTCTTAAAAATGAGAAATTCAATCACATTAGTTCCCTGCTCACAGCTATCCAGAGGTTTCCTCCTGTTAAGGAATTCCTGAATCCCAGCCACAGCCCACAGGGCCTACAGAAATGAAGGTACCTCATCTCTTCCCACTCTTCTTTCTCTGACTCACTCACCCCTGAAAACCACAAACTTGTCCAGTTTGTGTCTGCTGTAGGACCTTTGCACTTGCTCCTCTCTCTGCCTGGGCTCCTCATGACTCCAACAAGCACATATCTCCTTCCTTTACCTCACCCAGATCCTAACTCACCCTGCCCACACCCCCACACCTATCTCTATGAAGGTAAGATTTATACTAGGCCCCTGCTGTTTCCTGGCTTCTAAAAGAGTACCAGCACATGTAATATCTCATGCATAAACAAAGACAATATAATAAGCAAAGGTGCTGGGCAACTTTCAGGCATGGCTCAGTCCTGCAGGCTGCCGTGCAAGCCCGATGCACTGGGGACCAGTAGGGCAGATCAGAGATGGGTGAGGGTATGGGACCAGCACCTTGCATTCTGCTGCACAGACATTAGCCAGGGTCAGCTGCAGGCTCCAAGGTCATATGTCAGAAAGGAACTGACTTCTGAGAGAAAGCCATTTCAGTATAGCCTCTGGATTGCGGGTCCTGCAGGGACATAGGACAACTGCTTTGCTTGAGTCCTTCTGTGTGAGATCCAGTACTACCTGCAACACATTAAGGACTGCAAAGTTTCCATCTCTCATTTCCCCTGCCTCTCCCATTTCCAATGCAGAACCTTCACAGCATGCCTCGATTCTAAGAGCTGCCACAAAGATAGACATTTATTCGCCACAAGAGCCAGCAGCACTGGTAGAAAGAACCAGACCAGCCTCTACTCCCTGGGTGGGCCACAAAGGAAGGGTCTCGAAGCACAATCACACATTCTGTACGAGCAATGAGGCTGCTCTGATTGCATGAGCTCCAGTAGGAGGTGTCAGGTAAGAGAGGAAGGATTTTTACTGCATGCCTTTTTTATTGCATGCAAATAAGTTATTGGAAACATTAATCTAAAAGTCAGCTTACTAGTTAAAAGTCACTTGCTAGACCTGGACTCAGAAATCTGACCTGTCTTGATGATTAGTGCTTCTGTCATTCCTACACTACTTGCTGAAAGGCCTCTATAAACACCTTATTTTTCTGCTTTTCCATTGTGATTTTACCCAAATGTTTTACACTTCTTACTCCCTTTTTAAATTTTTTAAACTTCTCATGCATCAATAGTAACAATAATAAAAATGCAGTTACAACAGGTACTATTTTTTATCACTCACCACTTTGCATATACAGTATTATCCCATTTAATCTGTACAATTCTGGGAGCCACTAGCTCCACTTCATAAATTAGCTTGGCTATAACTACAAGCTAGAAATGAGCAAAGTCCAGATTTCTTTCAAAGTCTAACACCAATTCTCCTGTTCCACAGCTTCTCACCTCTGCACTTGACCTAGAGAAAGCATTGGCCAGGCCAGGGTGTTCTCCTAGGATACTGGGCCACTCTGAAGTTCGAGGGCATCAACCCAGCCTGTCCGTCTGTGGCACGGCCTCTGACTTTGTCCTGCTGTCTCTGCTCCCCTCAGTCTTTCCAGAGGCACTCAGAGCAGTGAAGATGCTGGCCTTCATACCTAGTGGCCAGCGGCAGTCACACTCCTGTGGGGGCAGAGCACCAGCTGGCCCTATCATATCATCACCTCACCAATGCCCTCGGCCTGCGGGGCCTCAAATCTAGGCTAGGAGGTCCAACTTGCAATGCTGCAGGAAGCACGCCTTTCAGGGAGGTGTCGCTCAGCAGTGTTGCGGGTATGGTGTTGTGGGTTTTTTTTTTGTTTGTTTGTTTTTTTAGGTTACACAAAAGTAATTTACTAACAGAAAATAACTCGAGTCTTGTTCACAGACAGCGACCACGGTGACATTCCTTCTTTGGGTGGTATCAAAGGGGATGGGGATGACATTCTCAATCCTCACAATTGTCATACCCGAGAGAACAAAGGCTCTGAGGGCTGACCGGTCACCAGGTCCAGGGGTTTTAGTCCTGTTTCTTCCTGTGCCCAGAGTCTGACATGTAGGGCAGCGATGCCCAACTCCTTGCACCCCTGGACCACAACCTGGGTAGTCAACATGGCAGCATATGGGGAGGATTTGTCTCGATCAGCCTTCATCTTCGTCCCACCAGTTGTGCGACAGTTTCCTTGATAGAAAGATCAGTGATGTGGACAAAAGTATCACCGAAGGATAAAAAGATGTAACAGACACCAAATACAACCTCTCCCTCAGCCACGGTAGCCTCAAAGCTGAGCACCTGTTCTTTCTTTTTTTCCCTCCCCCTTGAGAGATGCCATCTCTGCAGGCTATCCCCAGACTCAGCTACTGGAAAAAGAGGTGGAAGGGAGCAGTGCGACAGGTCGCTTCCATCAGTGGTGTGGTGTCTCTAGAGTCACAGGTGAGATTTAAGACTGCATCAGGTCTCTGGGCACTGACAGCCGAGCTGTTGCTGCCACTGCAGATGACACTGAGAGGCCCCAGTGTTTGTAAAACACTGTCAGGGTCCCCTTGGTATGAGCAGAAACTCCCTTTGGGCTCAGTTGGAGAAGCTATGCTTTGTGCCCCGTCCCAGCAGTGAAAAAAGTTATTGTCTGTTTGGAAATCAAATGCTGGAGCCAAGATCATCAGATAAACGACTGCTGTGGAACAGACCAAAGGGCCTCAGGAGCCTGGGGAGGTTTCAATTAGACCACAGCAGAATGATGGCAGTTTTGCTGGTGCCGGTGTGTGCTGTGAGGGTGTGTGGAGCCTGTGGCTATGTGATGTGTGGTGTGCGAGCGTGTGTCGTAGGGGGGATAAGAAGGGAAATAAGAAGCTTTCCAAGATCCAGATTAGAAGTTGCTTCAGCTGGCCACGGGCCCCAGAGACAGATTTTCTAAAGGAGCTGCTCTTGTTGCCCCAGGTTCATCTGCGCTTCCTGCAGAAGAGGCACACAGAACCTAAGAGGGCAGGCACAAAGAAAAGCTCAGAGCATCTCTCAGTTCTGGATCAGTGGATGAGAGTCTTCTTCAGAATCTGACAAATGGTAGAAGAACCGCTTCGGTTATTTAAGTCATCATGAACAAGTATGAATACTGTTACAGTTGTGGGTTTTACAAAGTGAATTAACGGCCATCATGTCATTGATTCTGTAAAGTACAGATGTGAGGCAAAGAAAAACATAGACCTGGGTCAGGGCATTTTTAAAATCACATTCTACCCACATCCAGTTTTCCTCTTCTTGTCTTCCTTTTCCTTTTTTTCTTCTGTTAATTCTCTACTGATAAATCTAGCCTTTATCTTGCCCCCCTCTCCCCCTTTTTTATCCTGGCCTTGCGCCTTTTTTTATCTTGGCCCTTTTTACATTCAAAAAAATCTTCTCCAAGATGACTGTGCTGAAAAGAAACACAGGATTCTTGTTTTAGAAGCTGCTGTTAAGTGCAAAGCCCATGATAAATTAGACCAGTGAATTAAAAGTTCTAAATCCTCTTAAAAGCTCGTGTGTTCCACAATTGGCCGCAGATTTAAAAAATATAAATCCAGCCAGTAAATCACTATGCTTAGGGCTTGACAAGCAAGATCATGGCAAACTCCAATATCCTGGAAGAATGACTTATGAAGCGCACTTGAGTGTGCACTGAAAAGCAAGGGGAAGCAAATTCGGGGAGCGAAGGCGGAGCTACCTGACCATCCTTATGGTTCTCCGCTGTTATGTTTCCAAAGTGGCCAAGTCCCAATATGTTCACTTTCCAGAAGCATTCAGATAAGCTAAAATCTCTGCTGGAACACAGTGCCAGCAACCAAGACCAAGAAGGAACCAGATCATACAAATTTCTTAGGAAGACAGTCATTTTTCTCCATCTCAAATTTCACAGCCTGAGGTCAACTCGGTCACTTTTCACTATGACAAAGTTAGTAAGTCAAAAAAGTACCACCAAGTTCTTAGCTATTTATATAAAAGGGTGTCCTTCAAGAACCTACAGCAAGTCATACCAGCAAACATCACAGAATAAAAACATTCTGCCTACTTGACAAAGAAGTGAAAAACCTCAGAAAGCACACAATGTCTCTTTACAATCCACTCGGGGTGCCAGTGTGATTTCCCCATCACTGGAGTAAATAAACACAGGTTTTATCTTCTTGCAGATCGCCTGGCTGCTCAAAAACATGAATTATGCTTTTCTGTATTTGGAAGGGAATAGAAGTATGCAAACCCACTCCTATTTATTTCCAAAGTGCTTTTAGTGAAAGGATTCCCAGTAGCTCTGTCTGTTTGCAGACATTCCTCAGTAAACAATAAATATAGCACCAGACTCCCAGCTCCCCAAGACTGTTTCATTCAGAACTAGAGCTCTGGTTTTTGTAACTGCTTTGTCTAAATATTTTGAAGATGATTCATTCATGGCTTCAACATTTCAACAGGGGGCATCCCCAAGTCATAACACACCAAAGCTGCACCAGGCAAGATAGGCAGAAAGGGAGGGGAGGGAGGGTCTAGGCAGTACCTGGCATCTCCATCAGGAAGCAGTTCGCTCTGCAGCAAAAGTAGACTTCGCCCTGTGACAACAGGGACTGAATTTCCTTCTTCTCTGTAGTAATAAAAACTCAGCATGCTCGGAGATCAGCAGGGGACAGAAGAATGGCACAGGCCGGCCAGCCCTGAAGGTCTGTCACTGAATCAGCAGTGAGCTGCACACTGGACTTTTCCATAGGACCATTCAAACTGGGGCTGGGAAGGTCACACTAGCCTCTCCCGTCTCTGCTGACTGGCAGAAATGGCCGGACTCCACAATGTGGTATCTCCCAACCCCAGGACAACTCTCTAAGGAAAAAGGTATTCTACAAGCATTGAGATGCAAAGGGGGAAAAATAAGACCAACCTTCCACAAACACACAGCCGGGAGAGTACAACCCTTAGAGTGAAAAACTGGAAACAACAGAGGAATGGTTAAGCAAGAAGCTGTGCGTCAACAGAATAAAACAGCCCGAGCTATCTCAAAGTATGATCATGAACACACCACCTGCCAAAGCATCAAATTTACAAAAGGCTGCAAACAGCATGGCAAAATGTCTAAAACTATGGGTAAGTAAATGAACAGAAACAGGAAGTGAATCTGTGATGAATCATAGTTTAAGTGCATTAGGTTGCTTTCTTCCTTCTAAATAGTCAAACTTATAACACAAGACAACTTCAGAGGCCAGACAAATCTCTTATTTTTCAGAGAAAATAAACACTTTTCAGCAGTTTTGGGTAAAGTGAACATCCAAATGCTACCACACTTTTTCACCTCACCCATCCAAACACAACAAGGAAATGTGAGCACACAGAGACCAGCATACTGAGCAAGGAAAACACTCAGCAATGCCTTTCTCAATTTCCTGGCTGAGGGTCACAGTCAATAGAAGAATGCATAGTTGAGGAAGTGAGGTGACCACACTTGGCACCCTCACAGTCCTCCTGAGGAGGTGCCATCCGCAGCTCTGTGGACAAGAGAGAAGATCAGGTCCCTGTGATGTTCTTTGAAACTCAGTCAAGGCCAACAACATAGGTTCCCTTTCTCCAAATTTATCCACATTTCTTTCGTCTCCGTAAAAAAAGGGATGATGAGACCTTGGCTAATAAAAAGTAACAAAGGACCTTTAACAAATCATCCACGGAAAATAAACCCCAGAAGCTGTTTAAACTGCCTAACAGATCAGGAAGACATCACGAGATGTCTTATAGTACAGCAATGGGGTTCAAAGCTCAGAACATTCTTGGGTCCTTGTTCTTATCCTTTTCCTTTCTGCTTAGCCACACAGCAACTCACCACCAAAGAGGAGCAGACTCCTCTGCAACCAAAGCAGGTTTCACCCTCCGATGATGGGGTCCATATAATCGCGCAATGCTATACCTCGTTTATTTGTGATCACCTGTTCATTTGACAGGCAACAGGTTGCATTTTCACAGCACTGTTTTATTATTAGGCTTGACTGTTCTATACTAACGTGTAGTATTTTAAATATCTGATTAGTGTATGCTCTGGTTTGGATGTGGTCTGCCCTGCCAAAACTCACATTGATATCTAATAGCCAGTGTAATGGTACCGAGACATTGGACATTTAAGAGAGAATCATTGAGGTGCCAACTCTAGAATGGATAGTGTAGCACAGGGACTGGGTTAGTTCTAATGAGAGTAGGGTGATACAATGTGGGTTGGGCCCTTCTGTCTCCTCTTCTATTTGTGCATGTGCCTGCTTGCTCTTTTCTCCATTTGCCATGAGTTGAAGCAGCATAGGCCCTTAGAAGCTGTTTGGCTACTGGTACTAAACTCGGGGACATCCCAGCTTCTAGCACCATGGGCAAAACGAGCCTCTGTTCTTCCTGATTATCCAGACTCAAGCATTCTGCTACAGCAACAGAAGGTGGACCAGGACACCATGGAAACCTGATTATTTAACTCCCTTGTTCTTCCTCACACTGTAACACTTTCCCCTCTAGAAACACCAGATCCTGAAATGCCTACAGGTATTCTACACATGTAGAAGTGATCACAGTTCCTGGACTCTGACCCACTTTAGTGGTGCATGGCTGGCAGACCCTGAAACGTGCCTTTGGCCCTTATCTGTGGATCTCTGCAAACCCTGCGGCAGCAGCTGCCCATGCACCATCCCTCAGCTGAAGTGGAGCAGAAAAGATGCAGCGTGTATGAAGAATAAAATTCCCTGACCCACGTGGGTGGAAGAAAAAATACGCTGTTGAAGAATTCATCTGGTTGAATAGCTCAATGCCACCACAGTAGTAGGTGGCATGGGATATGAAGGTGGGGGCACTGGACCCCTAGTTGGGCCTGTGCTTAGTTCTGGTCCTGCTGGGTGACTACAAATAAAACATATTATATTATCTCTCTGGCCTTACTTTTCTTGCTCATAATGGAAGACGGTTAAAATTACCTTTTGGAAAATCTTCCAGTTTTAACATTATGAGTCCATAACCTGCTTCCTTCTCAGGTATATTCAGGTAATTTGGGAAGCTGACAGTTACTTTATTTCTCAGTAACAGATCTGGGAGAGGCATCTGGGGTTCTGGAGACTGAATGTGAAGGCTCCTGGATTGAAAAGCAAGTGCCCTGGGTCTACTTTATGTCGGTATTTTACAGGGGGCCTGGACCTGGCCTCTAGTCCAGTCAGTGGTGTCACCACCCAG
>RJWT010007665.1:0-27355 GCA_004365215.1 Cuniculus paca | reverse complement strand
AATATTCTGTTCTTGTGTTGGATTTCTGGGATCTTGATTATTATATGTCTGGGTGTAGATTTACTTTGGTTATGGCTAGCTGGAGTTCTATATGCCTCACTTATCTGAATAGCATGTCTTTCTCCCATGTTTGGGAAGTTTTCTGCTAGTACTTCTGTAAATAGAATTTTTATGTCTTTTGTGTTGACCCCTGCTTCTTCACTGATACCTATCACTCATGAATTATTTACTCTGCATCATCTTGCAGTCTTTGAATTGTTATTTCCTGGTTCCTCATTATTTTTAAGAATTCTTTCTTTTCCCGATCACAAGCTGCACACCTGTCTTCAAGGTCTGAAAGTCTATTTTCAGTATCTTTCAAGAGATTTTGGCAGTTTTCAATGGAGATTTTACTTTCCTGGACATCTTTTTGAATCTGTTTCATGCATTCAAAATCTCTCTGATATTGTTCATTCATGGTTTCCCTCATTTTCCTTTGCTCCTCTATTTTTTAATCTATGTCTTCTTTAGAGAAGCTTAGCAATTCTTTTATTATGTTTTTCATTTCTTCTTTTACCTGAGATAGTATTTCTGTTCTAATTTCTTTTATAGCCTCATGGAGTTTACTTCAGTTGCCATCACTGCAGAAACTTCATGTGTGCAACTCCAGATCTCTTCCATGTTTTCATCTCCTGAACTTGCTCTGCTTGGGTTGGAGTCCGGGGACTGCCTTTTGTTTCTTCATTTTCCTGGGTTCTTCCAAACAAGTGGGTAGTGGGGTTTTGGGAACCTCCCATGTTGGTTACAATTTCTCTGGAGTGTGACTGGTTTTCCTGGCCAGTGCTGGCTAGAGGTATCCAATGGTCAATTACATTCATCTTAGGGAACTGCTAATGATATGTATCGCATCTCAGTCACCTTTGCTCTCCATTCCGTGCCCCTCTTCCTAACCCCAGGTTCCCTTCCTCACCTTCACAAAGCCTATCACTCTGTTTCTCATCATCTGTCTCTATTTTGCTCTTTATTTGTGGGTTTTTCATATAAGAGAAACCATGTGATATTTAACCTTTTATTCTTCTTCCTTCTCCTCCTCTTTCTCTTCTTCCTCCTCCTCCTCCTCCTCCTCCTCCTCCTCTTCTTCTCCTTTTTTGTCTTTTTCAGACAGGGTTTCTCTATGCAGTTCAGGATAGCCTCAAACTCATAGCAATTCTCCTGCCTCAGCCTCCTAAATGCTGGGTTTACTGGCGTGTGCCACCACACCTGGCCGTGATGTTTAGCTTCCTGTCTGACATAGTTCACTTGGCATTATGATCTTGAGGTGAGTGCATTTTCCTACTGATTCTCCTTCTACAGCATGAGGTCACTGCTCTAGACATTGTTTTGGAATGTTCAGGAGACTTGGAGCCTTTCCTCATGTTTCACCAGTGCCACTGCAAGTCAGTTTCTGGTCCAAAGCACAGATTTCCCTAGATTTTCAGGAAAATGTTTATATGTGTAGAACAGACACTATTTCTATTATGTTAAAAAAAAAGAAGGAGGGCTGGGGATCTAGCTCAGAGGTCTAAGCGCCTGCCTGGCAAGCGCAAGGTCGTGAGTTCAATCCCCGGTGCCACAAAAAAAAAAAAAAAAAAAAAGGAAAATAGCTGTGAAAATTAATAAACAAAATAAGCTTTCTGAATTTACACGTGTTTGTTGGGCTCTTCTTGTATCTTTGGCTTTGTCAGGCTTGTGGTAGATTTTCAGCCAACAACACATTAGTACCTGTTATCTCTATTACCTTGGTTACACAACATCCCAGTCATCATTCCATTGCATATTAGGGAGAGAAAAACAAATGAATCTTGTTTCTTATTTCCTTCTTTTAAAAAAATAAACTAATATTTAATATGGAAAATTTGGATTGAAAAATCTAAGCCAATATGACTATATGACTATATGGTTTTGGCTCAGTTAAGGTTTAAAAAAAAATTAAAGAAATGAAAAGAATTCCTGCCCTAGTCCCATTGCTTTCTTTTGTCATGTATTCATTTAAAAATGTAGCTGAAGTTGTTCTTATATCATAGCTTTGAAAAGTTAAATTTAGGGCAGCTCCAAGGTCATATGATTCACTATGATTCAGCGTAAGTTGAATGACATATGAAGGTGATTCAAACAGCGCTCCTACAATTTCTGGATTAAAGAAAGAGCATTTACCCTGTAGAAATGGGACTGCTTTTTCCTCTTTTACCTACATGGCTGAAACTCCCATAAATTAGTCTGTATGTAGCATTTCCTTAGCTGATCTACTGGTGGTTAGCAGGCTACATCTTGTAGTTTAAATTTATTTGAAAACCAGAGTAAAGTCTTTTTTCTTTTCTTTCTTTCTTTTTTTTTTTTTAATCCCAGAAGCTAGTGCTTAGGAGCATAGAGGGCTAAGACTCCTTGTACACATCAGGCTGTACTAGGATGCTCAAGTTACACTATAAAGATGATATTTGTGTTCACCCTTTCAAAAGATGATTCTAAGCCCTGACTTTCCATTGTCAGCAGTGATAAGCTACTGTGGAGCCTCAACTTGGAGAGCCACTAATCCCTACAAAAGGCATGGATGGTAAACGAGGAAGATAGGTTAAGGTCACTGACTAGAAGCTACACTGTTTTTTATTGATAGAGAGGATGTTGGCTAAAGAAAGGTCTTTTATTTTCAGAACTACTCTACCAAGGGAGAAAGCATGAACTTGCCACTTGCAAAATAAAGCAAGACAAAACAAAACAAAACAAAACAAAACAAAACAAAACAAAATCAACCTTGTTTGAAACACAACTATGCCAATTAAAGAGCAGGCTTCAGTTTTTGGAGGTGTCCCAAGCAAATGAAGTGCACTTTGTGTAATGGAAATAATAATTTTTATTTGCCCAAGCTCTCCATGGTCACTTCCTTTTTTATCCAGGTTTTTGTTGAGCTGTTGTGCTGTGTATGTGCATGCCATTGCTTCTGCATAAGAGATATTTCTCTGTTCAACTGAGTAGGTCAGCTTTAGTCATTGATGCAGGCACAGCTTATGTGTCACTATAATGGCTTCTGCATTTTTTTTTATGCAGGAAGACTGAAATCATTTGATCAAAATGAAAACCTCAAAAACACTTACCCTCTGAACAGAAATGAAACAGTCCTACGTTTCCATGTATTGTTTCTTAGTTACAAAGTATAACACAGATGAGCACCTTCCTGAGTGGTGCCTTATGTCAATCTCATGTTTAGAGAGGCCTAAAGAGCCACCGATATGCCATTATTCAGAAACATAATTTACATGAAGGGTGTCTTGAAGTTTCCCTGTGTTTGTTCTAAAAATCGCATTGAAGGTGAGGTAGATTGGTAGAATTCCAAATAGAGAAAAGTAATAACTTCAAAATATTTACCCATCAAAATCTTGGCTAGGTATGGAATGCTTTGAGACAAAATATATTCAAATATTGCCTTTTATTAAAGACAGTAGAATATGATGGTTATCATTGACACATACTGGTCTTGTAATGGTAATATGGATTCCTGAGTTTCCTTCTAACCTAGTACAGTTTGTCCTACTGTAAATATCCTTTTTTTTTTTTTTTTTGGAACTGGGGATCGAATTCATGACCTTGAGCTTGCCAGACCGGCGCTTACACTGCTACCTATATCCCCACCCCTCCTACTGTAAATATTCTATATTGCTTTTCATAGTGATTCTTCTGTATCCAGTTCTGATTAATGAGGTAACCAAGTATCTGTGAATTGAAGTCATATTTGTACTTTACTACAGGGGTAAAAAATGAAGTATGAGTTAAGTTGCATTTCAGGCTCTATTGTGTAACAAATTGCCATGAACTTCATGGTTTAAAATAATGCCCGTTTTCAGCCCACAGTTCTGTGGATCAGAAGCCTGGCACATGGAAGATGGGATTCTCTGCCTAGTGCCTCACAAGGGTGAAAACAAGGCACCTGTGATCTGCATTCTTCCACGATTACATGGCTTTCTCAGGGTTCAGTTCCTTGTGGCTATAGGAGCTCAAGATTCCATTTCCTGTCCTGCTGTTGGCTGGGACTACTCTGTGCTCCTAGAGGCTCAACCTGCCGTGGTAGCTCTAAACCAGCAACAGGGACTCTTCCTCATGTCAAAACCTTCTCATACTTTGAGTCTTTTTCTCAGGGAAAGTTCTGTCCCTTTTAAGGTTCATCAAACATAATCCATAATGTCTCATTTCTTAGATCTGATTGATTTGGGCTCTAATTACATCTGCAAACATCCTCTAGAACACCACCTAGATCAGTGTTTGAATGAACAATTTGAAGAAGGAACGTATATCAAGAAGTGGACGTTTTGAAATCTCATCTCAGAGTTCTGCTTACCTCTCCAAGAATATTGTTCATCCAGATCCTAGTGGGATCCATTTAGCCCTTTTCTTTTTTAAAAACATAAGAAGAATCTAAAAATAAAAAGGGAATTTGGCTCTTTAATGATCAAGTTATGAATTACTTCAGTTTTAGTTTTGTACCCATGACATCCCTGTCCCCAAGTCACACCAGTTTGGTTCAGTATTTCAACTGATAAGAGATGAAAAAATAAGTGTAGATAAAGATGTGTAAGCATGCATCTAATTTTATATCTCAATAGAAGATGAATCACACATACTAACTGTGTAAGTGTAAATCAAAAATAAGTATAAGTGGAGGTAAAAATAGAGTGATTTGCTTGAGTCAAGCAACTATTTTTCATTTATTTAGTATTTACTGTGTTTTAGGCACTGTTCTCAAAGATGGAGTGAGAAAAGGGATGCTGTACCCCAACTTCATGGCTAAACCTATTTAAATCTTAATGAATACATGAAAGGCATTTTGAAGACATTGAAATTTATATTTAGGGATAATCCAATGAGAATCTTTAATAAAAAATATTAATAAGACAGAATTTCTAATAACTGGAGAGGAGTATAATGATGGACACAGAGAAAGTCAGCACACAACTAGATGCAAATCAATGGAGTGTAAGTGAAAACTCAGGAATATCCTTATATATACAACTTTCACAAAATTTTCACATGTGATAAGTTGGAATTTGAGATTACTGATATTATATTATAAAGGCTATAAGCTGCTTAAGAAAAAGTGGAGCTAGATTCCTTTTTTATTGTATATAAAAATAAATTCCAAATGACAAAAATTGTAGAGGTTAACAGCGAGAATTTAAAATTACATAAAAAAATGAGATGAAGGTTTATATCATTGTGGGGCAGGGAAGACCTTCTGAAGCATAGTCCATACCTACGGCAATAACTAACACAGAAGTTGGCAGATTTAACTTCATTGGAAACAAGCTCTTTTTGAAGTGCTTGAATGAAACAAAAAAACACCTTGAATAAAACAGAAGGCTAGTCATAAAATAAAAGTTTTCACAAACATGACATGAAAAGGTTAGTATCATTATTGTATAATGAGCCTTGGCAAATAAGGAAGTAAAATAATTCAAGATGAAAAATGCAAAAGAAGTAAGAAATTCACAATGAAGAAGCACGTATGTTGCATGCTGTCTTGATTACTTTTCTCTTATTGCTGAGACAAAACACCTGACATCTAAAATTAAGGAAGGAAAGGTTTATTTAGCTCACATTTTTTGGAGTTTTCAGTCCATAATCACCTGCTCCAAAGCAGAGTGGCATAGTGAGTGGCAACAGTTCAAGGCAGCAGAAGACAGCAAAAGCAACAAGAGAAAAAAAAAGGAGAGCAAACCTCTTTTCCTCCCTTATGTTGTAAGCAGGCTACCCACCCTAGGGTGAGTGTAGCACTTGCACCATCTGTGTGCTCTTCTTTTGCACAGACTCAGGATGTTCACCAAGTGAGAATCCTGGTTCCTCACTGGGTCACTTAAACTTTTAAACTTCTCAAGTTGAGACAATGTATCAACCATTACAATCTACCCTGGGTCAACTTGGCAACCAGACACATTTCTTTAAATCTATTTCCAGATACAAAGACATGCTTATTCTTATCATTTCACAACTTGAGCATTATAACACAGGTTTAACAATCCTTAAGAACCAGTAAGAAGCTTATAAACATTATATTACATTAGAACCATAACATTTCAACCCTGGTCCTGTTGGGAGCCACTGAAGCTGGAAATTGAACATATGTGCAAGGCTGTGGCATGGCCAGGGCATGATGGACCCAAGAACAAAGAGATACCTCAAAGGGCAAGACAAAGCAGTAACTGAGGACACCCAGCTCCAACCCTAGTTAACAAGATAGAGACTGTAGCCACAAGCACCTCACTCCTGCCGTCTATTTCTTACCACAAGTGTTATTGTGGAGATAAGACAGTTCTTTTAAATTAGTATAGAATACCACTTAGAGAAGTCATTGAGGTGACTCTCCAGGTCCTGCTCAGATCCTGCCCTTTCCTCAGTATCCCATCTCTTTTTTCTGAAGACCTAATAAATATGCTCCTCCCAGAGAAGTTCTTTATCTCAGCCCCCAGAGTCTTGAACTCTGCTAGTGGGTTTTGACCCTCCTGGAGCCCTAAAATCATACTACTTGTCTCATGTATTTAAGCCTTCACTGTACACTCATTTGGGAGATTAGGCATCTTGGCCAGTCACTGATATGGTTCCCCAAAGTCTCATGCACATCCCTTTATGCAAAAGGCATTTAGTCCATGTCTAAGAGTTGCCAAAGTCCTAACAGTTTTGACTGAAACAATTTTGTTGAAAAGTCCAGGTCCCAAGTCTTCTGAGATTTAAAGGAACCTGTTAATTGTGGGCTCCTGTGCAAATGAAAACAAAGTTAAACACTGCCAGCATTCAGTGGCACCAGATAAACATTTCATTCCAAAATTTACAAATAGGACTATAAAGAATTGGGACCAAAGCAAGTCCAAAATCCGGCAGGGCAAGTATTAAGTCCTGTAATTCCATGTGCAGCATCTAAAGCAACCTGTGACAAGTTGTGAGCTCCCTTTGGTTTGGGTGGCTCTGCTCCTATGGCACTTCTGGTAGTTATAACTCCCAGGGTTTCTCTCTTAGGCCTGCTTTGCTCCCTTATTGTAGCTTTCCTTAGATAATCCACATTCTTGGCTTTTCTAAACTTCTGGGGTCTCTACTATATCACTGACTTCACCCTCACAACTTCACACACTGCCCTGTCAAGAGCACACTGCCTGGCTACTCAGTTCTCCTGAAATTGGGGTGGAAGCCTTTTTAACCCCACAACTCTTGCATTCTGCATGAACTTAAAGCCAGCACCATGTGGATGATACCAAGGTCTATTAACAGCTGTAGCAGTAGCCAGTCTTTCTTCTCTCTTGTCTGTAGGGCTTGAGTGCCTGGATCACTGGGCACTCTTAATTGAGTTCTGAGGAACACATTTTCTATGCTGCCCTCATTCTGAAACAGTAGAGCTGGAATGCCTTAGGTTGTCCTGTATGAGAGAATCTGGTCAGAGCTCAGAAGACCAAAATGCTGATAGAAATCCTGCTGCTAATGACCAGGCTTGGGAAGTTTCTGCTGGGAAGAAGGACTGAATTGATTGTTGGACTCCAGAAAGGTATGTTATGGCTTGGCAGAAAGCTTGTCTGCATTTTGCTCATGTTTAGAGGTTTTGATTGAGACTCTGATTAAGGGTGGCAGACTAATCTGGCAAAAGAAATTTTAAGGCAGTCAAATGTTGAAGCTGTGGCCTATCATTGGGGGATTTTTATCAAATATATGTCGAGAATCAAGAGTAAATAGGCCAGCAGGGTGATTTAAAATGTTAACTGGACCAGAAAGGAAGTTTCAGTAAAACCATGGGCTACAAAGATAGAGCAGAGGACCTCTTGATTGCTGAGAAGGAACAGGAGAATAGAAAAGATGGCCTGAGGGCATCACAAGTAGCAGCAAGTGGCCACCCTTTGCAGTCTCAAAACTGCAAAAGTGAAAAACTTTGCTTTGAGGAAAGCCACAGAGCACCATGTTATAGAATACTATTTCAGGTGACATCTCTGAACTTTTCCAAACTCTTCCCACAAGCCATTCCCAAAAACTCTTGAACCACATGGTCAGGTAGAGTCACAGCAGTGACCCCACTGCTGGTATCAAATTCTGTCTTGGTTACTTTTCTCTCATTGCTGAGATAAAATACCTAATGCCCAAAATTAAGGAAGGAAAGGTTTATTTAGTTCACAGTTTGTAGAGGTTTCAGTCCATAGTCAACTGGCTCCAAGACAGTGTGACATGGTGAGGGGCAATAGTTCAAGGCAGCAGAAGACAGCAAAACAATAAGAGCAAAAAAGGGAGAGAGCAAGTTTCTTTTTTTCCTTATATTGTAAGCAGGCTATTCCCCTTAGGGTGCGTGTAGCATTCACACCATCTCTGTGCCCTCCTTTTGCACAGGATGAGGATGTTTATAAAGTAAGCCCGTGGTCCCCTGCTGAGTCACTTCATTAAACTTCTGAACTTCTCAAGTTGACACAATGTATCAACCATTACACATACCCCCAAAGAAAAGAAAAAGAAAATCTCAAAGGAATTTAAAAAAAGAAATTAAAACTGAAACAACGAGATACCGTTTTCACCTCAAAAGCTGGCAAATTTATTTTTAGAAGCTAGAGTATTGTGTCAGAGAGAATACGGGGAAGTGAGATCTATAGAAGCCAATCAACTTGTAGAAAAACCCTACAAGTGTGTACAACCTTGAAGGACTAATTCAGTTTCTATTAATATATCTTTCAAAACAGTTAAGAATAACTGTAGAATTTGCCACAATATTTATTATAATATTGCTTATAAAAACTATGTATAGTCTCAGTATCCAGTAATAAATCATGATTACCTTACATTATAGTATATTATTAATATTTTGAATTATTTTGTAAAAGAGTATTTCATTCTGATAGGTTTTATATATATGAATTTTATACATATTATGTAATAAATATTTTTATACAACATATCCTTTACATAGTATGCAATTCACCATATATCTTTTAAAAGGTAGCTATTTAATTGTGTCTGAGTGGTAGAGTTATAGGTAATCTAAATTTTATTTTTTTCTGACTTTTCAATGATAAAGGTGCTATTTTTTGTTTACTTTTTAAACAAATGTGCTATTTTTAATGATCCAGCACATCATTAGTATATTGTGAGTAAAAGTAAGAAAATGGCAATGGAACATACAGAAAGAAGAGAGACTAAAATCTCAATGAACCCATGTGTGAATGGTGGGTTTTTGCCAGCACTGGCTGTAATCCAGTGGTCACTGACTGGGAAAGCAGGGTCACTTGTCTATACCATGACTGCTGAGAACAGACCTTCTATGGATGTTGTCAGGATCGCAGCTTTGTCTCTGGGATGTGGCACGCTAGGACACTGAACTATGTGTAATGCAACAGTAAGGACTAGGTTTCTGAGTTGAATAATTTGCTGTGAAATCATGAAGAGAGAAAAAGAAGATTTCTAAGAAAACAACATTGAAATGGTGAAATTGCCTGAACTTCCCTAGACAGTATAGTTTGCCAGCTGGAGAAAGGGAAATAGGAAATATATGTAAGAGTAGAAAAGCCACGATTTAGGAAGTCACGGAGACATAGGAAAGCTGATTCTCAGTATTCAGGACAATCACTTGCCTATGTATTTATAGTTTCTGAAAATGACGACACTTTGATTTAAATGATCTTCTACTCTAACTCGCAGACTGTCAGACTTGGTAGAACTGTAGAATGGGTTGGGAGCATTTCAAAAGCAAAGAAGCATGAAATTCCAACCTGGTTCTAAAATCCAAGCTTTTAGAGTTAGACTTGAGTACATACTGAGAGAAGAAATCTCAGTCAGATCAGGAGCCGATGCTATGAGCTATGTGATTTGATCTGTCTCCTATTTTCTGTTTAGTCTCTAGCTCCCTCTTTGGTATTCAGGCTATTTAAAACTATACACTAGAATCTTTGGTTTTTACTGCCTAGGTTAGCCTTGGGCTACAATTTTCTGAGACTTTTAAGAGCTTGATAATATATCTCTACCTTTGATGGTTTCATCACATTTTGGCTTCTTTATGATACACAACTCTCAAATCTCTAAGATAATCTCACCAAGACATTTCCACTGTCCTTAAACCTTTGCTCCAGAGTAACCCCGTCTCCACACCAGGTGTCTTATTTTCTACTTGCTCTTATGCTCAATCCTATAATCTCTTTCTGTCTTTCATGGCTTCTGACCAGTTATAGTGGATGCTTTCCTTTGAGATTTTTAATCTGTCTGATGATTCTTTCCACAAAACTGAATGTAGCTTTCTTTAGTCTTCTTGTAAAGCAAAGACTTCCTGAAAGATTATGATTTACACTTGGAGCATTTGATTTTTCCTTATATGTCAAACCATATTGTTAATACCCTATTTTTCAGGGTTTTCTTTTTAAGAGTGATAACTTTGGGTGTTCTTTATTACCACATTATTTTTGAATGTGGCAAGTGTGAATGAATTCAAACTCTTAAGTAACACTACTTTTAAAAGAGGGCACTGGTAGGACACAGGTTACTTCAGTGATCGTGAGGGTTAGCTGGGCTGCTTAGTTTTTTCTCACCACTAATACCTCAGAAGTGAACCAAGGGATTCATTAACATAAAAGGCACCAACCATGGACCCACAGTCCTAGAACTAATGAACACATTATAAATCCTGCTTCTCTCTAGCAAACTCCAAATGATACAGGGTAAAGAAACGAAGTCTTTCCATCCATCAATTTCTATCTTATCTTGATCTTGATAGCAGTTACCAATGTCTTCCAATGCCAAAGCAGGACAGAGTTATAATTCAAAAAGAGTAAGATTTTCAAACCTTGAACAACCACACTGGATTTATGGGCCAGAATCGAAATTTTATTTCTTCTCCCAAGTGTGGAACTCTTAAAAAATGGCCATATGGGAACTTGCCTGTCTAGCCTTCACAGGAATGCAACAGACTGTAATGCTTTTTTATGGGTCTCAAATGCATTAACCCAAACTTTTTCACCTTTGAGACTCATAATCTATAAATATTCAACAATCGCTGTTACCTCATTTGCCTAAACATGAGTTTATCATACTGCCTGTTAGTTGGGTGGATAATGAGAACTGTTCCTCTCATCCAGTTAATTACTCTCAGTTGCCCTGGTGTGATCAGTTTCTTGAGATTTTATCTTGATTCTCTGAAGTCCATGTTTCCAGCTTTGGGATTTCTACATCCCTCACATCTTTTTGTCATTTAATGGTGTTTTCTGGAAAACAGCACCTCTGCAAAATAAAGTGCTATCTTTTGGGAAGTGAAAAATTTATATACTTAAAAGACTGTTTTTAATTGTCCTAACAGCAGAAGGCATGTTCCTGAATTCTGTGTAAGTACAACTAGATGTACAGTTTATATCTTAATCTAGGAATAAAGACTGCAGTGGAACAAATATGGTTTTTCCAGAAAGAAATAAAGAGGAACTAAATACGCTATGTGATTTGGTTTACTGCTAGAAATAAAACAAAAGTTTTCTTACATGATCAAAAATAATAGTTCACTATATATTGGCACTAAAACATACTTATTTTATAGGAATAAGCTTTCAATTTAGAGAATCGAAAACTTCTTAAACATTTCTGTCCTACAAAGACTTGTTCCCACAGAAAGGGTAGTTAGAGTGAAAAGACAATTAAAACATATGTTTTACAACACATTTTCATTAGTGAATATAGTCTATATAAAAATGTATATTAAAGCCTCATTGTGGAGTGATTGTTACATTGCAGTATTGAGAGCCATTGAAGTCAGTTCTTCCAGTTTCTCTGAAGAAGAACAAAACTATAGATTTTTGGTTAGGGTTCTAGTGGAAGTCCTGGAGAATATTTATCATCTCAATATTGAAGCTATACTGAAATTTGAGACTTGTGTTCCTCTTCTTCTTGGGTAAACCCTAAATCCTTTTTAAAATTTTTAATATCAAGAAAGCCATGGTTACAAGAAAGCAACCATTGGGCTGGACCTAGTTGCCACTAGCTATGGTTTCTGAGGTGATGCCCACTGATGGTGTAGGCATCTTTTGAAACATTATAACCTAATAAAAACAATAATTTATACACTGTTGATAAATAATATGCAAATCTAGATTAGTGAATCCAAATTTTGTCCATTGAGATGGCAGAGGTACCCTGTAGAAAAAGCCATCCTGGATGGGATAAACTTGGGAAACCTATTTTAAAGAATGTATAGCCAAATTCCTTCTTGGAAGACTATTTAGAGCCTGTAATAACCTAATGAGCACTGTGAATCTTCATGCTGGGTGAGACTGTGTGATATTTTCCAAATGTTTTTGCCTGTGGAACCCTTTTTCATTGTTTCTTTGCTAAATAACTATTTACAGTCCAAATGGATGCTCATATTTTGAGAAATACAACTTATGAAATGTGACTTTTTTTGAGGGGGGGTACCAGGAATCAAACTCAGGACCTCATGCTTAGCCAGCAGGTGCCACATTGCTGAGCTAAATCCCTGGCTCCTAAAATGTGATTCTGACACTTCTCTTTCAGTCTTTTTGAAGTTCAGTTTTTCCTGTAACTTAATTCTAAACATTTATGGTGGCATTTGTGATTTCAATCTAAGACTTCCTAGAGTTCTGTTGTGAGAAGTTAGTCTAGATAGACTCCGTGACTTGCTACTTACTCAGTGTTCTTTCTATTTCTTACTTTATCCAGCAAGTCTTCTTTGACATCTGTTCTCTCAAGCCCAAAGAATCTCTTTTCATTTCTCTTACTATTACACCCTGCATTAAATGTGTTTCCTTTTATTGGACTGTGAGCTCCTTGAATTCTTTACATTTCCATTTCTTAGGAGAGGATTTACTGTTTACTGAATCACTGAGTATTTCTTTGGCACTGTGAACAAAACAGGTAAGGACTCAGCCTTGCTAGAGTTTCTGCAAACTACCGGGGAAGAGAAAGAAGCAACTGCCATAAAATGTGAAAAATACTATGGTAGAAAAAATGCAGTGATCTAAGGGCCATCTTAAACCCTAGGGAAGGTTACCTGAAGGAGTACTACCTAATCTAACAGCTGAAAACTGAGCAAGAGCTAGAGAAAAGGGTACGAAGTAGACTTTCTTAAAATATGCATTGTAAAAGTTCACACATTCTTGGAAGAAACAGAACCTCCATCACATTCTTTTTATTTATTTATTTATAGAATATTTGTTTTCCTTCCATTGGAAGCAGTTTTCTCTTTAACTTTTTAAATTATTGAATAAACTTTTGAGGTTTAACAAAGGTTTTGGGAACATGCTGGCGAAATTCATTTTCATACTTTTTTTGCTTGCTATCCTTATTGCTATTATTATTAGGATTCGTTTTTAAGTTTTTAACCAATGACATTTTTCTGCTAAACATTTTCTTTGAAAAATAACTTGTGATGTTTAAAATTAAACATTTATTCCATATAAATGGAATACAGTAGTGAAACATTTACATCTGGCATGTGTCTGCATTCAAGTATATTTCATAGCTAGGTAAATTCTTTCACACCAATTCTAATTGTTACTATAGAGCTCAACATGTTTCCAAAACCCTTTTGCATATATGACTTCATTTGATATGATAAACTCACATTTTTCAATGTCATCAATACCTTTGCTAACAGACATTTGAAATACATAATGCCATCATTATCCCTCTCTAAGTAGCCTCAACTCCAAAGAGTAAGAAACTGAGTCACATAATTTTTCTGGCCACAAAGTAGAGCACATAACTGCTGTTGGACTATTAGACATTTATTTAGTGTGCTTCTTATGTAAATTTGGCAAACTTCTTTATTTACTTGATAAGCACTTTATTTGTATAATTTGTGAATTGTTTTTGGTCATTTTGTATCAGAAATTATTTGTGCTTAGAAAAATAATAATTTATGCTTTGCGGTGCCAACATCCTAATGTCTAGGTTAAGGCTCTCTGATGTGGGTTTGGAGGTTGAGTCCCTGGTACCTTGACATTCAGTTGCAGAGATGGTTCAAAATGTTTAAGATACGTGGTTGTAACTATTCTGATGTCATAAGCAGGTGCAACCTGATTGCAAGTGCAATGCTTAGTCACTGGTGGTATCCTCTACATTTTCCTAACCTACATTTCAATGCTCAATGTCTTGAGAGTGACTTCAGGAGCAGCTCTGTGAGAGCCAGAATTTTTCTAAGGGTAGGAGTCTGTTGTTAATCAATGATTACCTATAAATGCAGGGGAAAAAAAACAAAACCAAAACCAAAACCAAAAATCAAAAACAAAAAGAGTTTGTGGTATGATTGGATCTTTCATTGGGAATTAAAGATTCCTAAATCATGGGGTCAGAATATAATGTGTTGAATTTAACTGTTCTGGCTCTTTGCATGCTACTCAGAGGTTGGAATGAACAACACCTCTTGTCTAGGGATCTCTCTCTAAGCTACTAAAACTAATGAAGAGTGCAACTAAATGCAAGACAATCTAATCAATTCAAATTTGAGATCATAGTATTAAATTGACTACTAGACACAGAAATTTTGAGAACAATAAATAGAGACAGCTATTTATTTTTATGCACAAAATACATAAATATCAAATAAAAGAAATAAAAATTAGTCATTTGGAAGAATTTCTTTTCAGAGCAAATAAATTCACCATTAGTAGTCAACGAAGAACTTACTACATGATAATTGATCAACGATTCAAGTCATCAACTACATGACAATTTCATCAAATACCTATTTAAGAGGCCAAGGAAGTGTGAAGTACATTTTAGAAGAAATGTGTAAAAAAGCTGAAGCTACTAACAAAAAAGTTTTGATATTCAGCCTCATTGGCAAGGAAGGTTTATTCTGTGTCAATGCCAGTTAAACAAGGGTCCTTGTACTTTGTAAAGTAGCCAGGTTCCCCTTAGTGGGAGGCTGACATTTTCCCCAGACACTTAAGTTTTTTAAAATAACATTGAAGGGTCTAAATTTTGAGGTTTTATTTTCTGAGTGATACCATGAAAGGCCATAATAACTATTTCTTTTTAATCATTTGGCTTTTCATTTGTTTTGCTTTATTTTTCATGAAAGTTTTGATGTCTCTTGTCTCCTTGCCCTCTTCTCTTCAGAGAGCCATTTAATGTCTGTCAAATGTCATGTTACGTGTTATAATAACACCACATGGTTATATACAACGCCATAAAATATATGTATGTGACAGCTAGTCATAACCATGCCAATGAGGATGATCGGATTTCATTTTACATTTTAAAATGTCTGTGTGACATTTATTTCATAGGGTACCTCTGTGCTCATCTTTGTGGTGGTAATTTTTAAAATAATCTGTCTTTTTAAAATTCAAAGTGATCATTGGATAGAGACAAAGGTAATGCAAAGCAAAATTATGTTTGATGAACTTAAAAGTACATTTCTTAATATCAAAATTTTCTCGTAACTACTGGGGCTCAATGTATGAACACTACTAGGCTATCTGAAACAAATTTTCTGTAGGCAAAGTACTGCTTCCCAAGTATGTTATTTCAGAAAGAGTGTAAGAAGGAATTTATAAAATAATCACATTTTACACTTATTTTATAAAGGTAATAGTGGAAGAACATATATATTTATGCAGGAAATATTGAACACGATAGAAAAAATGAAGTAAAGAACAGAAGAAAATGTACCTGAAAAAATGGAAAGGTGGAAGAATTTTCAAAAGCTTTCCATTTTAATGACTTTGTGACAGGGGAGCATGGGAAGTCAAGCGAGATTTGATTTGCTGAGCGCCCCTGGTAAACACATCAAATCCCCAGATGTTTTACTTAGATCTGTGAAATGTGAGCCAAGTCCATGCAAAGATCATTATTAAGGGTATTTCCAGGTAAAGCCCCTGTTTCCTTCTGGATCCTTGTGCTGTGTTTTGAACTACTTTTAGGTGTTTTTTTTTTTTTAACAGGTGTTCCATAAAAAGGTCTCATAATAGAGATTTCACCCAACTGTAGCAGAAAGCCTTTAAATGGAGCTGAAGGGCCTCCATCATTTCTTTTTGATGTCTGGCAGAAATTAGTTAAATTGAAGCCACTTGATAATGCTACACTATCAGAACTTAGAATGGAGGAGACCAAATGCTTAATATTCCAAGCATGACTCAAATACATCATACAAAGAGATTCAAGAGAAAAAGACTTTTGCTGAACTCTCTGTAAAGAACTATAATTGAGAAGAAAAAAGCCAGGAAAATAACCAATAAATAAGTAGAGGAAAAAAAAAAAAAGCAAACCAAACCACTGTACGAAAACTCAGTGGTTACCTAACTTATACTTCATGTCATTTTGTTTCATGCTAAGGGAATGACTAGCTAATTAGGAGTTTTGAATAAAACTGTGTGACACCCCCCTGCCTTTATTTTTTTTTCACTCTGCATCCTCTTAGTCAGATATCTGCAAATACTATTCGTGCCAATTGTCTCAGAGAAAAATACAGACTAATTAAAATGCTAATCTTTAGTAAACACATAAGTACTTGCATGAAAATTAAACACTTGGTCTGCTAATTCATGAATACGTGCTCAGACATCAGGAACACTGCAACTAGTGTGAACTTCACAGTCTTGGGCTTAGCAGCCTCGCCTACATGTCAAATCCACTTCAGGACTGAGAGTATCTACCATTGAAATCACCCAGTGTGCCTTCTTGAGAGTATCTAAGAAGCAAAGAAAAGTGATGTGCACTTTGAGAAGATTATTTAAAGCCTGCAGATTCATTAAGGGAGAACTTAATTGTGATCGAATCTATAATCCTTTCAGTTCATCCCATAAATAATAACAGTCTGAACTCTATTGAATCACATGGCCTCTTTTGCACAAACCTATAGAAGAGAGTCTTCAAAATTGAATAGATGGAATTGAATGGACTAGGGAAGTGGGAACTGGAATTTGATGGACAGCCTTTCACCTCTAGGTTATTGGTTTGTATCTGACCCAGGTGATGAAAAGTCGTTGTTCTACAATGGCTGTTTAGTAGTTTTCTGTGTAATGAGCTGTTGGCTCCAGTCCATTCCTCAGTGGACAGGTGTCTGCTTGCATTCCCAAATCACCACTCCATTTGTCAGTCACGCTGGAGGTCAAGGGCTAAATAAGACCAGGGGCCGAAATACTTTCTCATTCTGATGAGTACAGGCCTTCCTTTGTTGGTTGACTAGGTTGAAAAACGAAACTGCTGTAGTCACTGTTCATGTTTCTGTGTACGAAGGTTGTATTGTTTAGGACTTAAATCATAATGAAAATTTATTATATCCTCAAATATATTTTTTTATTGTTACTTTTGATGAAAAAAGAGATGTCTAAATACACACCCAGCCCCAAAGGGTATTAAGATTTAAATTTATTTGTTCAGTGCAAGAGGGGTAGAACATGTTGAGAAACTGTTTGCATCTGACTTTATTCACTGACAGGGGAGAATCGTCATACAGTTCTGAAACCTTGGTGAAAAAACTTGCAGATAGAAGATAACTAAGAGCTGAATATTATAGGATATTTTGGACAGGAAGAACACCTCTCTTTGGAGAAGACATGTAGGAAAGTCTCTGTTTCATGCTTTCTGGGTATTATAAAGGGGGGACAAGGTCATTAATTTGAAGTTGGTTCAGATACTTCGAGTTTTGCGATTTACACCATCATGCAAAGATCGATTTATTACCTGTTCTGGAAAGGTTTGAGCCTTCTAGTGCCTAGTCAAGGCTGGAAGCCAGAGAACTCAAATGAGTTAACTTTGAAATTGGGAGAAAATTTTCTGATGTATGTATGTGATATGGCTTCTTCCGTGGATTGACTATTTCAGACAAAATTCATTTATAATAAGAATTATGCAGCTTTTCCTCATTTGTTTTTGTAGCTCTAGCTTCTATTCACTTAGGGAGAATAATATCAAGCTAGGTTATCTTATTTTCTATTCTAGTAATGTTTATTTGTTAAATACAGTGTAACTATTAAAAGTGACTGGAGTGAATGAAAAGCATTGAATTACCTTGATCATGATGTGTAGCCTAAGTCATTCTTATTTTTGTTTTTTTTTTAATTTTTATTTTGTTTGGTACTGGGAATCAAACTCAGGACCTCACGCTTGCCAGGCAGGCACTTACGCCACTGAGCTATATTCCCAGCCCTCTGAAGTCATTTTAAAACCAGAATCCTTATGATTAAAAATCATTTTCCAGCTCATCACATCATCTCTTCTACTCATAGGTCTGATAGCAAACATTCTATAGCAATAAAATGATAAAAGACTAAGAACTCTGCCGTATGATATGAAACCAAAAATTCTACTATTTCTCGTGAGATACATTTGCATATCTCTGAAAGTTTTTTCATCTTACTTTTATGTCGATTTCTCTTGGTTGCATTGATATGACCATGAATTTTTCTAAGTTTTTTTTTGGTAAAAATAAGGGGCAGAATACCCATGGCACCATGTGGAGGCCAACACCCAGTGGAATATTCTCTATATTTAATCGCTTATTACATCATTTATCACACAGTAAGAAATGTATAAATTTGAAGGATAAAAATTAAGCTCAAGGGCTGGGGAGCTAGCTCAGTGGCCTAAGTGCCTGCCTGGCGAGCACAAGGTCATGAGTTCAATCCCTGGTACTGCAAAAAAAAGAAAAAAAAAATTAAGCTCAAACCCTGACAATATCTATATGGTTAACTTTTCCTCCTCAGAAAACAAACTTTGTGGGTATCAATAACTACTGAAACTTGTAACATCAGCAATGCTATAAAAGTTTATTATCATCCGTTAGGTGAGAACAAGTCAGGGCCAAATATCTTTAAAAAAATTATGATAAAATTTTACTCTAAGCAGTAATCAGGACTACTGTATTCATGTTATATTATCTTCCTTAACAACAATGTGAGAATCAAATAAGTACACATTTGCATATTGGTGGAGGGTTTGTAGACATAAGAGTTAGGTTATTTTATCTTTAGTGACTTCCACTGGAGTTGGGGGCTTGTCAAAATTGCATTGAGAAAATCATATCAAGCCAGCTCCTCTATTATAATCTCTTTATTCTTCTTCTTATTTTTTTTAAATTGGTATTCAGTCTGGTCAGTTACCAACTGCCTGATTTGGAGGGGTTAATTCTTGGTGCTTGAGCATGATAAGTGACCGCATGGTCATAGCTTCTGGTCCACCGTGCAGGATGCTGGCAGTAGATAGTGTTAATACCAATTACTATTTTGTCTCTAGATTCTACACTAAATCCTCTACCTGAACAGATTAATATTCAGAGCAGCAAACGACTTGAGACCATAATCCTCCAGTTTTACTTAAAAACCATGCTGACCCTAGTGATATGAAGTGTGTGAAGTAGAAGTTTTGGGCAGGAGGGCATGGTGGCTGTGACTTTACCCCTGTGAGCTGTAAGGGCCGCAAAGGAGAACCTGTGCTGGAGGCTGCACGTGGTCGAAGGTGTGGCGTGCCTGTGCTCTCGTGCGCATCTTGGAGTGCGTGTGTGCGTGCGGGCGGTGCGTCTAACACAGTTGTATTCAGTTAATCACATGGGTGGAAAACAAGTCTTGTGGTGGCATTGGTAGGAGATTTGCGGCAAGTTATTCAGTGTGGCAATTATTGCAAATTAGAACTTTATTCAGAAAAGGATATCAGTTTCAGAGTAGACAGAACACATAACTACGGCTAATTCAAACCTTCTTTGAATGGGGTACATTTTCTTAGAAGGAGCCATGGAGATAATGCACCATGTGAACCTCGGAACCAAACTGCTGAATGAAGATATTGGAGGACTGGAGCTATTCATTTCCATTTACAGAATCCAAATTGCCGAAAAGTCATGGGAAGGCAAGAAAGAGACTTGTTTTTTAAAAAATGTTCCCTGGCATTTGTCTGCCTGCGTCATCCAATGCAGTGTCTCATTCTGCTGCTACCCGGAGTCCCATTCACTGGTTTGTTTAACCTCAAAGTGGGAAAGTAACTAACACAAATACATTCATTGTCCATGCTCTAATAGAATTAAGATTCCCAACACACTGCCTGCATTTGAATGAGGTTTGTTACACACCAGCTTTTATGGTCACGCCCTTTTCCCTTGGTGGTTCTTAAGAATAGCAGAAGCAGGAGACCAGAAATTTTGTAAGCTCATAAATATGAAGCGCGCTGTGTTTAAATAATGCCAGGGTGGTGATACAAATGGACCAATGCCAGTCAGCTCCAAGTTAAAGCTAACAATTCATCCTGACATCACTCTGAATACGAAGGGAGGAGAAAGGGGCACTGTGTTAGTTATAGTTGTACTGCCAGCAGACTTGGATGGCTCTGTCTAATGGGCCAGTGTGGCACAGAGCTCTGAATCACACACTGTTTACCCAGAAGACAGGAAATAGGTCTATTCTGCTCCACAAAGAGCCAGGTTCAGAAACACAGGAATTACATAACACTGTTTATTTCACACTGAACATTGTCTACTGGAGTGACAAAGCCTTTGGAGTAAACCTGTGTCTAGCATCTTGCCAGTCAGTGGCAAAAACCAGTACAGGACATGTGATGTGTAAGTAGCTACTAGGGGACTGTGGACAGGGCCGGAGCAGGGTTTCACCTATTACCTTTACTCCCCTGCAGCTTAGCTGCCGCCGCCGCCTTCTGCTTCTCCCCACTGCAGCCATAAGAACCTGAGAGTGGTCTTGGAAACACCCCTGTGAAGACGACAAGGCTGTGAGGTTCTTCCTGCTTTGGAGCAAAGTGCCACATTTTGGTGACTTCCTCCTCACTGCCCCTTACTCCTTTGATATCCTAAAGTTTGCCATTTAGTTATTTGATGACTCTCTTAGGAGGTCCGAATTTCCCTCTGATTCTTGCCAAAGTTCACTGACTGTGAACTTTTGATGCCTGGCATGCATGATGTACAGTGGTGGAGAAGGAAATACTTGCCTTATTTCTAACACTATGGTGAGAGGAAGAGAGACTTCCTTTAAGTAACAATTCTCAAAGAAGTAGTTTTCTAAAATACAAACACCTTTTAAAAGTAAAGTACATGTCATTTTCTGCTTGGTACGTGACTGCATTCAATTTGCCTTGTTCTTAGTATAGCCATTTCATTTTTGTAATCTTTAGACTTCTTCTAATTCCACATTGCATAAATTTACTTTGCTTTACTTTGTTTCTTTTTCAACAGACTTTAGCAGTGACCTTGTTTCTTCAGTATCTGAAGTGACCACGATCTTAGGCAATGTCCCTTTAGCATCCAAATTTGTCCTTTGGAGCACTAGATCCTCTTCAGAGCCAATGAAACCCAAGGGATATTTGAATCCTTCAATATCTGCTGCCCTGGACTCATGGCACAGGAAGCAGCGCACACAGGGGCATTTTACTGAAAGTGGTGTTTTTCCTAGCAGGTTTCAAGATATAATGAGGAAGACACTTGTACTAGAGCTTCCACAACAATGAGTTTACTTGGTTATCTCTAGATCCCAAGTTCAGTGCCAAGAGACCTTTGTCAGTTGTTTTACTTAACTTTAACAAACAATTCTGTGGAGCAGTTAGTGTCGCTAATCTCTTGGCATCAGTTAGAACTGCTTACAGCTTCAATAAATGGGAACCCAATTTATAAGAACTTAAGAAGAAGGGGTTATTTTCTTACTTTTGGAGATGGATCCTTGGCTCACTGATGTCAGGGGCCACTGGCTTTAGGATTTTCCAGGCCTTGCCCTCAAATTTCAAGACGGCTTAAGTTAGTTCTGCATTCGGACATGAAAATGGAGGAAGAGGCAGAGTCAGCATCTTTCTACAAGAAAGCAAATCCTTTTCAACATCTCTCACTAGACTTGATTACCTCTCAACTAGCCAAGGCCACACTGTAGGATGAAGGCCAGCTGGAAAGCATGTAGTTGGCCCCCTAACTTCCTACAGATAACAGAGCATGATGATAGCTTGAGTTAGCAGGACTAAGGATCGTCTACTGATACCTAGAGGTTGGGAAAGCAAGGAGCAGGGGACCAGCTGCCTGGTTTTAAGGAGTTAGGAAGTGACAGCACCAGAGTTTCATCTCAGCCTGATTCCACAGACAACGTTCTTAATCATGGTGCTGCATTGCCTACTACATTTCTTGCTTTCATTTTTCACCTCTTGTGGTTGCTTAAATGGAATTGCTCCCATTTAATTTGAATCTAGGACTGTGGGACTGTTCCAATATTGGTTTAATTTATACAGCCCTCATTTGCCACCATATTGCTAAAGATGGCAATCTCTGAAGCATATTGTCTAACTGTATTTAAACAGGCTATCATCTTGTCACTTTCATGTGTTGTTGAAGAATCTCACCACTTATGGACAAATACTGTTATTTTAAGAGCTTTAATTCCTCCCCCTCCCCCAAACTGAGCTTGCAAAGTAGGCACTGTAACCTGTAATTAAGATACAGGCTGTCTTATTGCCAAGCAATTTTTCCTTCTCACCACAAGCTCAGCTTCCTACGGCAGTGAATTACCAGAGATATTAAAATATATTTTCCAAATTAAAAAAAGCATTAGTGCTTCCTTTGATTTTTCAGGTCCTTTGGTTATAAATTTATTTATTAGTTTGTTATTTGACCAGTAGTTATGATATAATTATAGACATTTTTCAGATATTTGTATATCTTTCCAAAGTGTAAGGAAGCTGGAAGATAAATAGGGGTTCACTTATTAAAAAATAAAGCAACAGGGAAAGGTTTTCTCCAGCTCTCACTTTCTCTCTTTCTCTTCTAGTTGCTAGTGAATAGAGCAGGTGCAATACCTAGCAATACCACATATATTATACGCTGGTTTTATTTGGTTCATAATAAAGGTGATGCATTCCAATTCCACAATGGATGAGACTTACATAAAGTCTAAAAAAAATCCAACAACTTTATACTGTGAAGGTCCTAGAATATGTAAACATAAAATATGTAATCTATCTTTGATTTGCGCCATAATGCTCCTTTGCTTTGAAATCATGGCTGTATTACCAAACTGACAGTTTTAATGGAAAAAGTGGCTTTCAAAAGCTGCTGTTGAAAACACACTGCATAATTCTCCAAGTCGTGAATATTTTACTACCAACATATGCAGGGAGGCAGTGAAAACACACTGGCATTTTATTCCTTGCAAGCTGGGATGAGAGAAAATTCACTGGTGTTAACACTGCATGCTTGTAATGTGATGCAAATTCATAAATACCTATGAATGCACACTGGTATTTGGCAGGCAACGTCACCTCATAGAGTCATTTGGGAGTGATAAATGGGTATCTTTTTGTTTGTACGTTGCTCATTCAGCAACCACCAATCAGGGGGCCACTGTGTTTCAGGCCCTGTACTAGGTGCAGTACAAAGACGAGCAGAGAAAATCCCCGACACCTTCTGTACACGAGCTCAGGCTGTGGAGATGTGTCATGCCGAAGGCCCTGTGAAAATGCTGTGAGTCACATGAGACAGGCAGGTGCCATGGTTGGGGACAAGTACAGTGTTCTTTGTGTCTCTGGCATCATATACAAGATACGCTTGAGTGGGACACAGCCGATAGCCCGACTTGACTGTTTCATGAGTTAGGGTTCTCTAGAGGGACAGAGTCAACAAAAAGCATGTGTATCATTATGCAAAGGGATGCAGCAGGATCAGAGGTGGGAGAATACGCGGTGGTTGAGAATGGGAACAGAGGAGGATGACTCCACAGTGTCCGTCTTTGAACAGAAGAGATGGACGATTCAATAGCTGCTCATTCCAGCAGCATGGAAGCCACAGAATGAGAGGGACGAGGATGCAGGACTGGTCCAAAGCTGAAGGCCCAGAAGCTCATGTAGAGTTGTGAGTCTGCGTTGGAAAGCTAAGAGATTGGAGACTAGGATGTTCAAAGGTGATGGCAAAGACTGGAACTCTTCCAAAACAGAGGCACTTGCTTCTTTCTCCTTTTCACACACCCAGGACACAACTGTATTTGTTGATGACATCCACAACCAGGGTGTGTCTTCCCCTCTCAGTTTGCTGACTTATACAATTAATCATCCGTAGATACACAGAGAACTATGCTTTACCAATATGCTAAATAGAGAGGATGCAACTCTTTCTTAACTTTTTTTCCCTTTCCTAATAACTGGACTACATACACGATGGCTAGAACATGAGCAACCATTTTACACCATGAGTCTGAAGGCACTTGTTGAAATGTCAGGAGCTGGATCTCCGACTTTGGAATCTTCTGACTGACCTGTTTATTTCTAGATTTTGTTTGCTTGAGAGAAACAAAATCTTCTCTTCTGTTAGATAGACTAGGTTTTGGATTTTATGTCACCTGAAGCTAAGTCTATTCTAATTGTTTAACTAACTGCTTTTGTGTAGCTTTTACCCATATGTCCTTTCTATTTTTCTGACTTCCATAGTATAAATACGTCTAATTCCACTCCACATAACAAATAATAATTGAAGGCTCTTATTCTGTCCTCCTTAGGTGTGTAAACACAATTTCAAACTCTCTGATAATTTTAATCCTTTACCCAGGGTCCTGATTTACTTAGGCATTCTCGATTTTCATAAATTGAGAGTTAGCTGTGTTGTGCACGCTTCAGAGAGTTAGAAGTGATACAAGTCCGAAAATAATACCAGTCTTGGACGTAGTAAAACAAATGTTTGGAAGGGAATGACCTGAAATTGACTTAGAAATAACTTCTATAACATAACAGATGTTTCAATTTATTCTTATTTTTTAAACCATAGATCTCAGTTGTACTAATAAATGAGTGATTTTGTAGAGTTTCTTCCCCAGTAGAAGGTATCCATATCTGGCAATTGGGAATTACCAAAGGTACTAGGTATGCTAATTAGGTATGCTAATAGGTAATTTGTTTCTGATAATTCTGCAGCTTGTCTTCTAGTTAATGTGGTGAAACGTAACTTGATGAATTTGCTACAACTTGTAATGTAGAAAACATCTTTTGAAAGCTGGCTTTGAACAATAGCCATCCTGACAGATATGAGGGGATATTTCATTGTGGTTTTCATTGGCATTTCTCTGGTGATTCATGATGTTTGCACCCGTTCACATATATTTTGGCCATCTTTATGTCTTTTTAAAAAGAGAAATGTAATTTTCAAGTATTTTGTCTAATTTTAAATTATTTTAGTTATTTATTTGCTATTGAGTTGTACAAATTCCTTATATATTTTGAAAATTGACCCTTTGTCCTATAAGTGTGTTGCAGATATTTTCTCCTCTTCTATAGGCTGTATTTTCATCCTGTTGAATGTTTACTCTGAAGAATAGTTTTAATTTGGTGTAGTTCTATTTATTATATTTATTTTGTTGCTTGTACTCTTGGAGTCATACCCATGAGAAAAAAGACTAAACGTTGGTAAAGATGTAGAGAAATTGGAACCTCTGTACACTGTTGATGGGAATGTGAAATGGTGCAGAAAGTGTGAAAAATTATGTGGAGGTTCCTCAAAGAATTGAAAAACAGTACTGCCATGTGATCCAGCAAACCTGCTTTTAGGCATTTTTACAAAATAATTGAAATCTCAATTCTCTCAAATCTTGAAAGATATTAACATTCTATTGTTTACTGTAGAACTATATGCAATAACCAGAGTATGGAGCAACCTAAATATCTACTGAGAGATGAGTGGATAGTGAAACTGGTGTATACATATGGTGGAATATAATTAATATTTTTAAAAAGAGACCGCACCAAAAGTGCATGAGCTGCCAACATGGTATCTAGTGACTGCGGTTTTCAGTCACCTTTCCTAGTTTACCCTACTGGGTATTTATCTTGCACCATAGTACTCAAAGGCAAAATGGGATTATAAAAGTAGAAATGGATTCTTGAAGAGAATACAGGGACCTTGAAGTTTCACCTGCAGATCACACTGGAGGCCAGTGCATTAGTACCTGTGGCTTTGCTCTTCTATTCATCTGCCTCATTTTGAGCCTGGACGGGCCTGTTAGTCTGGCAGTGTACGGGGGAGCTACCACTCTATGATGACATGGAAAGACTTCATGGAGGTAGGGCCTCAATGGATGGTGACATGCACTTCAATCGGGGCCAAAGAGTGGCAGAGAATCTTAAGGCTGTGTCTCTGCTGGCAGCCAGCATGCAGGTGCTCAGCTGCTCTGCCCACTGCATCTGGTTCCCCCGCTTCTGGCTCTGGGCAAAGCCCACTCCCTCTTGTGTGTGGATATACTAGGTCCCTGGTTCGCAGCAGATAGCCGTGTCCCAGTACCAGGGCAAATGGCAGTGCCAATGGGGGCAGCAGCAAACAGTGAGTACAGCCACTTGTATTGTTGCCACAGATGGCTGGTGGCTGGGTGGCTCGATAGACCATGTGGCCCACATGGCTGAAGCAATGCAGCCTAGCACGGGGGTCAAAGCTTCCTGAGGCAAAGACTTGTGCGAATGGCTTGGAATATGAAAAACTAAGAATGGAGAAAATGCTGTAATATGTGACAAGATGGATGGACCTTGATGACATTATGCTGTGTGAAATAAGCGAGTGACAGAAGGATAATTACTTCATGATTCCAGTCATAGGAGATATCGAAAATAGTCAAAGTCATTAGATGAAAGAATAGAATTGTGGTTGACCAGGGCTTGGGGGAGGGAGAAATGAGCTGCCGCTAATCAGTGGGCATAAAGTCCCGATTATGAAAGTTGCATAAATTCTGCTGTACATTATCCCTATACTTACCCATACTGTACTGCACACTTTAAAATCTGTTAAAAGGGCAGAACTCATACTAAGTGTTCTTTCCAAGGTAAAATAAAAATATTTTAAAAGCTGTATTTTTACTTTTGTCTGCTTGTTTCAAAGGCTTAGCCAACCAAGAGCATTTATTGAATATTTAAGTACTGCATAATATATTGCGTTGGTTTATTTCTCTTAATATTATAGTCTCCAAGTGTATTGAAATGAGACACACAGGCTTAAAAGTTGCATGGTTTCTCTTCTGTGAGAAATCCAAGTCCACTATAAATAAATTAAAGATCAAAATAAAAGACAGATAATAGGAAACAGGGAGTAGATCTTTTGCAAATGGGAAAGGCACCAAGAGATTGAAGAAGGGGCGAGAAGGGAATGAGAAAGAATGAAGATCTGTTATGTACGTGTACCGGCTCGGCACGAGACGTGCAACCATTGTGGACTGCAAATGTGTAGTAATAAAAATTAACATAAAAAAATTCCATTGGATTTAGAGGCAGTGAAGAGAGAACTCTTGCCTTTGAAAAGTTTGTGTAATTATGAAGTTTTTTGATAATTACCTGAGTATTTTTAAAAAATAAAAAACCATAATTTTAGTGATAGAAGATAAACTATTGACCGGCGCAGAGAACCCACACACACACACAGACATGAGAGCCTCTTTGTTTTTCTTTACAGAACTCG
>RJWT010007664.1:7674-27452 GCA_004365215.1 Cuniculus paca | reverse complement strand
GATTTTGGTATGTCAAATGAGACACTGGAGGGTTGCAGAATATTTTTGAAATAAATATGCCAGGGAGACTGATAGAAATATCAGAGCATGGATCATTCTGCATGCATTTCTTTAGAATAACAAGCCTTCTTTTCTCCATCTTTACCAACCAAGACAAACTTTTGTTGGTCCTAGTGTGAAATGAAAGGCAAAGGCCATTGTTTTCAATATCTAAATTTTCTTGTGTTGTATTGAAGGGAGCTGATTGCCTGCAGAAAGTGCAGATGTTCCTGGTCATTTTTTTGTTGACATTGTGTGTATATTAATAGTGGGGTCCTTTCTATGGGAACTCTGCTTTTCTCATGCTCTGCTTCCACTGCTATTTTAGGTCACCAAGTCCCCCATTTCTGGGTGTGTATGTGGGTTGTTGCCGGAAAGTGGGTGGGAAGGCCTGCTTCTTACTAGCTCACAGGCACACTCTTTTTGAAGTCACTCATCTGCCTTTTCCTTCCAATGTCTGTTGACCCTGACATGGCTGATGCCTGGGAGGCCTCTGAAAGGCTTTAAACCACTCCTGC
Source organism: Cuniculus paca (assembly GCA_004365215.1). Classification (NCBI taxonomy): domain Eukaryota; kingdom Metazoa; phylum Chordata; class Mammalia; order Rodentia; family Cuniculidae; genus Cuniculus; species Cuniculus paca. The sequence continues at coordinate 26,895 of RJWT010007664.1, read as the reverse complement.
TGTGGGTGGAGCCATTTCTTTCTCTGCCTGAGACCTGCTGGGCTATGCAAGAGCCACGCTTTGCTGGCATGCTTCCCAGGGCCCAAAGCCACACTGCATCTTCTCCTACCATGAGGCTATGCAGGTCCCCACACTGCACTGCTAAGAGAACCTGATGTCTCCCAGTGCTTGTTAACGTAATCAGTTCTTATGGCCCTGCTTAAGGGCTCTCTCTAGGACCGGGGCCAGAGGACCATCTGAATGGGAGACCCTGTGCAGAAAGCCCCAGTCCTTCTACCAGTTCACTCTGAGCCATCGTTGGGCCAAGTCTTTATGCTCAAGTTCACTGGCTTTAGTGCAGGCTTTTTCACCTGAGTGCTCATTGTACCCTTGTGTTAACAGACCACAAAAAAGAAATTCCTCCCATCTTTTATTTGGCAAATCTTACTGGTGAATCTATTTCAAAGCAGTACCAGGTACTGAGGGTAGAATAGTGAATAGCTCCCTGTTATAAAGCTCCTAGTTGAGTGGGCATAATGAGATGCTAGTAAGTGTGCATAAAGTAGAGATTGGTGCTCTGAATGCGATGAACCAGGCTCTTTCCCTTATGTGTCAATTTAGTCACCCCACTTGAGCCTAGCTTGAATTTCTAGCTCTAGTCTATATTTGTCTTAAATTCATTCAACTCTAGTCTGTATATGAGTACTTAATGCTTCAAGGTACTTATACGAATATAGGGAATAGGGCCTGGGATTTAGCTCAGTGGCACAAGCGCTTGCCTGGCAAGCATGAGTCATAAGTTCAATTCCTGGTACCAAAAAAAAAAAAAAAAAAAAAAGCAGGGAACATAGTTGAGGCATTTCAAAGTGTAGAATTAGTTACATTTGGCAGTGAAGCAACTCTATACTTTTCAACATTTGAATCTTACTATTTATATTTAATTGAATTTATTTGATATATTATTTTTATATTTATTCCAAAATAAATATTTGAGGGAAATTGATAAGAATAGGGGAACACACTTCAGCATGTATTATTTTATATATTATATATTTCTGATTAAACATGTCTGAAACATATCTAAGTAGTGTAAATATATAATGATTTTCTACTTCTATGTACAGTAAATTAAATCATACTCTCATCTAAACACATCGACTGGCCAAAATAACTTGAATGAAAAGCTGAAGATTAGTAAGTTTGGGGTAGAAAATTTTCTCAACCTTCAAAAACAGAATGGTTTGAAATTGAAAATTTTTCAGCTTTTAGCATTTTTTGTCCAGTGTTGGATGAATCTATAAAATAATGGTAGAGAAGAAAACAATCTTTAAAACTTACAATTGTCCTTAAATAAAAAAAAGTTTTTAAAATTTTACATTAATTAAAATCCAGAAATGCCATATCCATTCAGTGTCAGAGCTATACCACTCATGGCAGGGAACTGAAGCTAGATTCTGGGTGTTTTGAACTTTCTGGATAACAATACAATACCTTCTGTTAAGAAAGGTGCACAATTATTTTACACCTGGGCTGTGTGACTGTGAGTTTTTCCTGAACTGATGATGGGATGAATATTTGTCTTAAATTTATCCTCCTCCTCATTTGGGGAAAATTCGTATACAGTTTTGAGCACTGGAAAGAGTATGCTGGCCAAGTTTTGATCAACTGCTCTCTAGGGTGAGGTGGTGGTGGTGGGGGACTCTTGATTTGTAGCATTTGCCAATTTCCCTGCTATAACTCCAGCCAGGACCAATTTCAAGCTAAGCTACCAAGGGGCATCACTGGATATTGATCATGGAATTGGGAAAAGGTGCACATGATGAGCTCTTGCATAGGCTGTCTTCATCCATACAGATATGGTTTCCAGGGTGCAGAATTTGTCTTTGAGATGCGAACAGGCAAGTATGAGAAATCAACTCATGATCTTAAGACACAGAATGTGATACTATTTCTCAAGCTTTTGAACCTCTTTCAACATATGGTGTCTGGATCACAGTACAACCAAAGCCAAAGTTTAACAAGCTTCAGTCATCCTGATTGCTTATTATGTACTGTTATTCTCTCCTCTACTTCCATCAGTTTAAAGCAGTAAATTGTTTGGCAATTGCTACTTTTTATTCAACACGTACATGATTTTCTAGATGTCAGATGCTATTTTAGGTGCTGTGTAGATATTGATTTATTCCTTCATTAGAACCATCCTGTTAGGTAGACTCCATGTTTGATCATTTATTTCTTGGTAATATTACTTGTCTTTCCTGCCTCAGTGACTGCATAGTTTCCAAATAACAATGTTTGTCATTTACTTAGGGTTGTATTCTTACTGCCTTTCCCCCTCTAGTTCTCCAAGAGACTTATGACTAAAAGTACTTTGAGTGTGTTGTGTTATTAAATTTTTAAAAATAAAGCTACTCATTTTCTTCTCTAGTTTTTTTTTTTTCCAGTGTTCACCTGAATTGTTTATAGTTTTCTTTAGAACATTTTGCCCATGGGAAAAATGTAATTTGAAGAGTATCCATCAACACTAGTCACACTTTCTCTGGAATAATGTTTGGTCATTGGGCTGCTGAGAAGTAAGAATCATGTCATACCTTAGCTGCCTCAGCCCATGTCACCACTTAAGTCCCTTTTGATTCCATCGCCATCCATTTTCCTTGAAGTGGGTCTTTCTCTTGCGCTGAGCTCAGAAAAACATTTTCTATTGAACTGAGAGTAAAGTTCATGTCTTCTCTCCTGAGCCCTAAGGCTTTATTTATTTCATCTGTCTGTGTCACAGTCACTGTGGTTACAGTGGCTAAGGGTTGGGGATTCCGGTTCTGCTTTTTCTACTTGCTAGCTGTTCGACTTTGGAAGCCATTCCTGATCTCTCCCTGCCTCTGTTTACTTTTTATTAAAACCGACAACCAACAGTGCCTACATCCCAGGACTTTAATAAGTGAGTTAATGCATATAAAAGGCTTAGAACAGAAGCTAGTAACTAGAAAGCACTTAGTGAATATTAGTGCCTCTCTGCTTCCTCTCCTGTCTGCCTTCCTAATGTTTCTCCAAAGTCTGCTTCAACTTGTGACTGCTTAAGGATCTTCACAAGTACAGTCCCCGCTACCTGGCAAGCTCTCTTTTCCATTCATCACCTAGCTAATTCCTTATTCTTCCCATCTCTTCTTACCTCTCACTTCTCAGATGGGCCTTTCTTGAGCCCTGGGCTAATATGGGGTAGTCTTGATAATTTTCATCACAGAATTTACCATTGGCTCTCTTTCTCCACAGTTTCTGCAGATCCAGCCAACCGTGAATTAAAAATATTTGAAAAAGTTGCATTTGTACTAAACGTGTACCAACCTTTTTCCTCATTATTCCTTAAACAAGATAGCACACTATATAGCATTTACATTATATTAGGGATTATAAGTAGTATATGATGATTTACTCTATGGGGCAAATGCCCATCAACTGAGGAATGGATAAAATGATGTGGTATTTTTATACAATGGAGTATTACTCAGTTATAAAGAAGAATAAATTTGAGACTTTTATAAGTAATTGGATGCAACTTGAGACCATACTCATAAGTGAAAGAAATCAGACTCACAGCTGGGCCTGGTGGCACATGCCTGTAATCCTAGCACTCGGGAGTCTGAGACAGGAGGATCATTACGAGTTCGAAACCAGCCTGGGCTACAAAGTGAGCTCAAGGCCAGCCTGAATGGCATAGTGAGACCCTGTCTCAAAAAAATAAGGGCCAGGGATTTAGCTCAGTGGCCTAAGCGCCTGCCTGGCAAGCACAAGGTTGTGAGTTTGATCCCCGGTGCTGGTGACGGGGGACCAAAAGAAATCAGACTCACCTGAGTAAACGCTGTGCTGTCTTCCTATTATAAAAAATGGAAAGAGTCAATAAGATCCAAAATGCACAATATATATTGTGAAATGGGAAGAAACTGTTCAAAAGGAAAAAGAAACTGGGAAGGGGGAAAGGAGAAAAGAAGGAAGGGAAAAGAAAAAAATATATATATATACAAGATGGTTAAGATAGTTATACTACTAATTGCTATTAGTTCATTGAAAAGAAAGATTCCTGCCTATATTGTTTGATCAATTTTTCATGCCTATATCTTGTCGTATGGGCAACTACTTTGAAGATAACAATATGCAATGTATTAACCATTGTTACTCTCCTATCTTGTTTTGAAATTTTGTAGCATTGTTTTTTTTCTCTTTAAAATAAAACGAATAAACTACATGGGAGAACTTTTTTCCCCACTGAGGCACTTTATTCATGTTTTACTTCACTAGAAAAAGAATCCCAGGGTTCTTCCTCCTGTATGTTTTCATCACATTTCTCCATGGCCCATGATGCCAGCCAAGACTGTCAGTACAATGAAACCAAACTGATGGGATGGGAGCAGATTATTCTGCCATTTTTCCAGGTCTTTCAGCTGTGCATCAAATCAGGGGCTGATCATGCCACACTTGTTTAACCTGACTGTGAGGTTCACAACAATTTTTCCAGCCCTGTGATCATCAGTGATTTCAAATTTGCCAATGCAACCATGCTTTATCATCACAGTTAGAAATCAGACAATGACTTCAGAGCATGGCCTATGACACAGACCTGGCGTTTGCCTCTCTTTTTGGCATAGTCAATGAGCATCGACCGGGATATTCATGCACACCATTATGGTGGAAAGAGCTACATGGGAGAGTTTCATATAAGAGATCTGAGCATCCATGCATTTGAGTTCCTGTAGGAGTTCCAGGCCCCAATATTGTGATTTCTTTTTAAAGCCCTATCACCATTTATTATTCTTTACTTAGTGGTGTGAGTACAGGAAGTGGCGGACAATGGGAACTATTTCTATACTCCTTGGTACATTATTTGCTAACATCTACTTTAGGTGTGGCACATCCCTTTCATATTTGCCTGCTCCTAACAGGCATTTGGGAGTCTAGTTCATTAAGAGCGTCCTCTTTGTGACGTGTTTTTAGGCGCCTTTGCTTGTGATTCCTCCTTCTTTTTATTTAGATAAGGCATGGCCCTCTTGATCTCTTTGCAAGAGGAATGCCTGGTCACCTAGGAACTGCCTCTCTACAGACTTGTTCTGTGGTGTTGTATTTATTCCCTGTGAGCCTAATGGTAACTCTCTGGGGGAACATGTTAGAGGTAGAAACAAGTCAGTAGAAGCAAACAGTAAAGTAAAATAGGTAGGAGTCTCTGTATTTACTTACACATTTGTCTGTTATGGAAAAGAATTTTTTCTTCATTATTTAGTTTGCACAGTGAAGAAAGATGAGTTATTTCAGAAGCTAGCACCCAGCATAGGAACTGCACAGAGCAGCAGCTATTTCTTGCCTGTGTAGAACACTGTGTGCCTCTCTGGAAGTGAGTGGATGGCTCTCTTTAAATTAATATCTTTTATAGTTTTTGCACATGTCCCTATCATTTTACCAAAATAGAACATAACAACAAAAAGAATCCCAGCTACAAGTAGAAATTTAAAAAGTACTAATTTGGAAGGAAAACTGATCATGGAGCCAAAGGGTTTAGTATTGAATGAATGAATATTTCTGTAGCTTGGAGATATATTTGCTGGTCTAATCCAATCAGCAAAAGATTTCTTGGCTTTTCAATTTTTCTTTTGACCTCTGGGAGGCCAGTGGCACTTTCCAGTTAAACTAGTGCTACTTACTGCATAAAAAGCACAGCAGAGTCTCTGTACTCTCAAATCTAACTAAGTCCCTGTTGAGTCATAGCGACAAGAAATTCCCGCCCCTAAGGCACCAAATACACATGAACTGGGACGTGGTTTCTCACCAACACCAAACTCTAGCTGAGAATTCATCATTCACCAACAAGTCTTATTCTCAGATGTTATGACTCCCACCGAGTGTGTAGGAAAATGTTAATGTGTACTTCTTAGTTGATCACTTCCTGAATGCTGAATTTGCAATCATCTTTCAAAAACCTAAACCACACACTGTGTTCATGGCCAGCGTTGGCAAAGGGGATTTGGATTTTTGTTCAAACAGCTTTGTCTGCTAAGAGAGGTAAAGGAGGCTTCTCCAGGTCATGACATCCACACTCTACAAAACACACATTCTATATTGAAATTTTTAAAAATAGTAAGAGATGCAGTGAGCATCTAAGTTGAAAAAGAGATGATTCCTATTATTAGTAGTAGTAGTAGTATTAGACAATGTTTCTATGCAGTACAGGCTGGCCTTGAACTTACTATGAAGCCCAAGCTAGTGTAGAACTCACAGCGATCCTACCTCAAACTCTCAAGTCCTGGGAGTACAGATGTGTGCTACCACATCTGGGGAATCTAAAAATCATAGCATATGATTTTATCTTTTACTTGAGTGGTGTTTGTTAAAATGAGAACTGTTCAGACCACTGTGATTTATTAAAAAGGTTTTTAGGGTCATGAATGCTGGTATTCAGTTTTGAATCATTCATATCTAAAGTAGTGATCATTGAGAATTTGAGTTATTTTTTAGTTTATAAAAATACTCAATTCACCTTAAAATTTTAATTAATTGTGTAAGTAAAAACTAGTGAAGTTTATTGTGTCCTTCAAGTAAGCGCTGTTATTTATTGTAACAAAACATTTTATTACTCATGAATTGTAATTTACTTATTTTAAATTGTTTTTATTTTCAGCTCAGTACAGTTCAACAAATTGTTATTGACTTTGACCTTTAGAGCTATTCAAAGCAATGACTGTCTAAATTCTTTCTTATCAGGCTACATGGTGGCTTAGCATGTTCGCAGAATAAACTTTGTCAAGGATGATAAATTCTAACAAAAAAGTGGTGCTTAAGTGAATAATTGTTTGAGGAAGTGTGCTATAACTTTCAGATATAAAAGCAATGGTTTTGGGCTGGGAGCATAGTTCAGTGGTAGAGTAGTTGCTCAACAGGCATAGAATCTAAATTCAATCCCCAGCACTTTGATGGACAACAACAAGCACAACTCCATCAACAGCATTGTAGGTCTTGAGAACTGAGCGTCCCTTCATAATTTCCAACCTTGACAACCCCATACATACAATGAGGACTGAAAACACACACACACACACACACACACACACACACACACACACCTAATGGTGATAAGTCCAATGTCTTCCTTTTTCAGAGGACTGGTGTATTGATCAGGCATAGCTTCATGACCATAGGAGAGATCCCTAGACCAACTAATCCTACTGACCACTTCAAAAACCTTTGGGAAAGAGCAGTTTAACAATCTTGAATTCAACCCCGTGTGGTGGTACACACCTACAATCTCAGCACTCTGAGAAGCTGAGGTAGGAGGATCATAAGTTTGAGTCTAGCCTGGGCAACTTAGTGACTTAACAAGACGCTGTCTCAGCATAAAAATATAAAGTTCTAGGGATGTAGCTCCCTGCAAAGGCCCTGGGTTCCATCCCCACCAGTCATAGGGAAAAACAATCTCAAATTCAGTGTACTACTCTTCACTATGATTCTCCAGAGGTCAAATAGATTCCCTCTTGGTGCTGAACTCCCTGCCTAGAGATCCACAGAGTACTGATCCCTGTGAACCTGTATCATCTTACAAAATGACAAGGTTGGAGTGGTGAAATTTTAGATTCATTTGATTTTATGACATACCTATGTTTTGTAAGTAGCACATGATATCTTGCAGGTAGCAGTTGTAAAGTTATAGATTTGTCATCTGGAGTTAAGCAAATTTTGGTGTTGAATTCGAGCCCTGCCCATTCCTAAATATGAATTTGAGCATCATTTAATCTTGAAAGCCTCTGCTTTCGTATTTGTAAAGTGTCATAATAAACCCTATGTTCCAGGAATTGAGTGAGATAATGTGTGATCATGCTTAGTTCAGTGACCAGTAATGGCTTTTACTGTAAAATACTAAAAATTCCTTAAAATCTCAACCCAGGAAAATACAAGACACCGAGAACCTTGTCCATCTCCAGTTATCTTTCACTGGGACGTTGCCCTCGACTAACAGAACCTATAGAATTTTATTTTTCACTTGAATTTGAATTTTGTTAAAATTTAAATTAAAAATTTTTATTTTAAAACTTAACATGTACACACATAAATTTATTGCAGGTAATGAAGACAGGCACATCCATGTAACCTCTTTGCAACAAATAAAAACTGTGACTGAGAAAGTGGGACAGAATGAAGGAAACCCTGCACTTTCCCAGGCAGCCAAGACCACTGGGCTATCACAGCCACTGAGCCATGTCGCCATGCGACCCCAGGAACCCTGCTTTGAAGCTGGAATCCTGAAGACAATGTCCCAGAGAGATACTCGGGCAGAGATAATCCTGTGGAGCTTTCTGTGGTGGTCTGACACAGTAGAAATGGTGCGTGTGGCTGGTAACCCCATCGTGTACAAGTCAGACTGGGTGTACCCAGTCTACATATTCAGTTTTCTTTCTGTGGTTCGATTTATATTCACTCCCCAAAACCCTCTCCTCAATTCCTTGGGCATCCTGCTGCAAGATTTACCATTTTTTTTTGTTAGATTTAGTTTAATCATTGCTTTGGGGACCATCACTCCCGTATTAGGGCTTTGTAAAAATGTACTAGTGACTCTCTCTTACGTATACTTCAATTATTTAACCAAATTCAGGCTTTTCTCTAGCTTTGAAACATCTTTGTCTTAAAAAGAAAATGTAAGATAGACTTCTTCATTATGGTTGTATGAACATGTTAAATAATATTTTCCTGGGCTTAAGCTTGGGCACTATATAAATAAAGAATAGATTGTAGTGAATATACCATTTTTAATAACTAGCTTATCAATTTTTTATGTTTACACGTGGTGCTAAATTTAAACAAAGTTATATTCTGATAAATTTTCTCTATGGGCCTCTAGAAAATGTTAGCAATTAATTTGAGTTATGTGTATTGATTTTTTAATCTGAAAAATAATCTTAAGGCAGCCTTTTAAAAAAAATGAGAGCATGTTTTCTCTGTAAGTTAAATCAAAACAGAGACTTTTTAGAAAATAACATCTGAATTTATTGAAAAGTTGTAGATTATTCTTGCTTTTAAAGATCTGAAAATTGTAATTTCCAGATTGCCTTTTTTTACTTTTTTTTTTAGGATCTCTTTCAAACATAGAATTATATATGAATTTTTTGAGCTGTTTGATTTGCATTTGAGTTTTGTTGTTGTTTTTGTTTGGTTGTTTGAGTTTTTTTTGTTTTTTGTTTTTTCTTTCAATGCTAGGAATCAAACCTGGGGCCTCATATAGCTAGGCCGGCACCCACCATCGAGCTGCATCCTGAGCCTGGGAACTATGTTTTTTTTTTTTAAAGTTTATTCTGATTTTTTTTTCTTTTTTAAATCCTTTTATTTCAAGGAAAAATAATAGAAGATGAAGAAAAAACTAAAACAAAATTCCAAAACACATCAATTGGGGGGAAATTATGTTCTTTATTCCACGGTTGCAAGTGACTTTTATTTCATGGACAGATTTCAAAAAACAATTACTTTAACAGGTACTTGACCCAGAGTAAGGCTTAGCTGTTTTGCTAGTATTGCACTGACATGAATGTTATTTAGCATAATGAAATCAAGATGCATCAGTACCTAGGTAAAGGTTTACAGTAGGAAGCCATAAAATGAAGACGTGGACTTCAAGGTCTAAGAATATTTTATTTGTGAAATTAAAATCTACGTTTACTTGTAAAAATAAAGTCTAGTAGAGGCCCTATTTAAAATTCTGAGTTCAACTTAGAAATATATGAACAAAAGTGCCTTATCTGTCACTGTATCGTGGATACTGGTACCTTAAAAATCATTAAATACATAATCATGGAATTTACCTTTATACTTTGGGACGCTGATACAGAAGAGTAGGAATTATTCAAACAATAAGGATGAATTGCAAGTGTTTTAATGGTATCATCTCCAAGAAACACATACCTAAATACATTGCTTTAATTTTCTTGTTTTTGTTCTCTTCTGTATCCCTGCTCACCTTCTGGGAATAATACTTTAAACCTTATCTTTGTGAAAAATAATACAGTTGTTTTTTGCTTCTTTGGTTTGTTTTTATGGCACTGAAAATTTATCCTATGGAGGGTTGAGCTACACCCTCAGCTGTTTTTACTTTTTGACAGGACCTTGCTAAATTGGCCTTGAACTTGTGATCTTCCTGCCTCAGCCTTCTCAATAGCTGGTACAGGTATAAGCCACTGAGCCAAGAAATTATAGCACTTTTTTAAAAGACTTTCATCTTGTGCTTACATTTTTGGGTTTCTTATTAATCTGTAAATACATTAACTAAGGGAAAGCCTGAGGATATTTTGTTTCACAGTGAGTCTTTGCCTTTGTATGTTCATCCTGTGGGTACTCATAATACTCATGTTAAAAATAAAAAATATTTAAGGCAAATAATTTCAAATTCTTTCTTGGTAATTTTTTATTTTAATTAAGAAAGGCATATCAATAAGTGATTAACTTGTAATGTTTCTGTATATGAAAATATTTCTCATAAATATATATTTATTTTACTTTGGAATGTATAAACAGTGCTCAGAGGAACTCAAAAATATTGCTTGAGTTTAGAGTGCATTTTGTGCCTAATATTTGAACATGAATGTACCTTATATTTTGGGAGTGGAAATATTATATAAATAATGAAGATATATACCCAAGATTATGTCTAGGAGGAAAAGTGTTGAGTGTCTAATTTAATTTGAGTGTACACTTGTTTATAAAGTTCAAGCCAATGGTACTTAGTAGGCATTACAGCTAGTTATGCTGAGCAGTATTAAATCTATACTGTGTAATTGAAAGTTATGTTATTAAAATTGTATTGCAATTCTCATAGCTTCTAAAGACTGTTGGTTCATGTACCTTTTTTGTCCTAATAAACAGTTTAGTTTTCCTCTCCATAAAAGTATGTCTGTAAAACGTAGCCGAGTCTATGATAGGTCTACGATATTTTATCTCAAGTAAAATTTGGAACCCAACTGACAAAATATCTTTGTTAAATGTTAAGTTCATTCTAAAGTTAGTTGTTGAAGGATATACTTAAAATTTCTTCTGTGATCTGACTATTTTGTACCATCTAAATGTTTTAATAAAAATTCTTTAATAGATTTTTTAAGTGCCTCTTCTTTCTAAAAGTTGATGTTTAAAATTACAATATGTAAATGATACAGTCATTTTAAAAAATATTATTTCTGAGACAGAATCTCACTATGCACTTTAGGCTGGGCCTGAACTCATGATGTAGCCCAACATGGCCTCAAACTGTTGTTTCTTGTCCTGCCCCAGACTCCCAAATGTTGGAATTACAGGTATGTGCCACTACATCTAACCTCAGTCTTCTTGTTTGTCTAATGACCTTATTTCATGGAGGGATGATAACGGTAAGGGTTGGGAAAGGAGAGAGAAATGAAATAGTTTGTTGAATGCCTGAGCATTGGGCTATTTGGTTGACAAGTATCTGGTGTAGTGGGTCTTGGAACAAAACTTGATTTAGTGAGTATTTCAATAGCTTTTGCTCATCACTAGCATTAAAATACATATGGAATAAAACTTCAGAGAAGAACAATATACCACTTAGAGGCCATAATACTTAGCAATGGCACACTCTCCATAGAGGAGATAGTAAATAGTAAAAGACAAAGTGTAGCGTCTATACAGGGAGCCCTTTTATTTCATAACGTGGTTATTTCTATCCGTGAATCAAAATCATATGGTGAAGTATTTCCTCAGTGTTCAGCTTCCTGGCTGCTAGTCTCTCTATCCACTTTCCAGGCTTTTTGGTAATTTGATCCAAACATAGAACCAACAAAGTCAGTGAGAAAATAGAGAAACAGTCATGTACACCCAGAATACAGGAAAACCAAGACCCAAATCCTTTTGTATTAGAAGAGTGGTTCAAGCCTGGCATGGTGGCACAATCCTGCAATCTCAGCACCCAGGAAGAATAAACACAAATACAAAAGCTCTGACTTTGCCCTGTATGTATGATGATTTCAGTGTGCAAGATGAAGTTTAATGCCTGTAAAAAGTATCAAACCCTGGTGTCTGTTAGGCCATACCTTGTAATTGATCTCAGTTGTATACATGGACAAGCTTAGACTGAAATGCTAGGTGTATGTGTTGACTTTAGTGTATGACTCTTCATTGTTAAGCTATGGATTAAAAATGTATTTAACTGGCAAAAAATTTTTTTTTAGTTTAGATGCCTTAGAGAATAGATATCCTAGAATAATAATTATCATTTTGAATTATAGTGTGAACAAGTACAAAATTGACATTCCAAATCATTAAAAATTATAGAAAACATTACCTAATGGTGTAGTTGGGAGAAATAAGCCCAGAATTTCTGGGCCTTGGTTTCTGTCTCTAACATGCAGGTCACTCCAAATTATAAATAAATTTTTATCTTGTTCTTAATTTTTTCCAAATATTAAATAAATCCTATAGCTTTCAAATGAAATCAGTTTGTGAAATTAAATAACTGCATTGTAAAGTTGTATGTCATGCCATAAAAAAAATAAATATTGGTTAAAGAACTATAAAATTCACAGGCCCCTCAACTAGTCTGCATATAAATATCATAGACTATAATAAATCTGTACTATCTAAAGACAATTATAATTAAAGTCAAATTTTAGATAATTAAGCCAAAGGAAAGGGATTTGGTTATGAGAATGTAATTCTTTTCTATTACTGGTATTTTACTGTATTTTGGTAAGGATCAAAACAGTGAAATAGGAACATAAAAGATAGTGTTCTATGTCTGAAATTTTAAAATTTGTTCTCATCTACACTAGGGGCATAATACCAGGTTACTATGACTTATCCCATAATTTCTACTGTAAATTTATAGAATTTTAGCCTAACAGTAGCTGGTTGTGCATCTCAGGAGCTGCACCTTAGGGATACAGAAAATAACCTTGGTATTTATCCATTTGGTATGACAAACAGCAAGATGTGTGCACGTGTGCAAAAGTGTCAAACAGGGATTTTTACCCACGTTTATGGTCTGTTTAGCAGGTTTTGCATATGTTTAACTGAGCATCATGGTGGGTAAAATACACCCACACCCTTCTTCTGCTGTGTAAACATGTACTTTAGCATAATGGAATGTGGGTGTGACTCATAGTGGCTGTGTCTGGGGAAAGACAAAAACCCTTTTGTGTATTCACCGGCTTGGAAGATGAAGGTCAAGATGTGCACAGGAGTTCCAAAGCAGCAACAGGTGAGTTTTACCCATAAAATGCTTATTACTAACTTTCTGTGCATTTAGGATTTGTTTTTTTAAAAAGCCTTCTTTTGATTTTTCTCGTAGAAGTAACCCAACTCAGTACAATGGCACATGAAAAACCAGATTTCCAAGTTTTGGAGGAGGTCTTGAAAGTGAATCATCAGATGATTGATGCATGGGTGATGAAGATAATAAAGACTTGGACATTGGCCTTGTAGGCCGAAGTTCCTGTGGCAGTGAAATGGAGCAAGAGTCAACAGACACAAACACAGGGAATGCAGACCTTCTTGATTCAGATGATGAAGAGAACAGCAATGTGAGTACATATTTGACTTGTCAAAATGGTACAAAATGGTCACACAACCAAATGGAATGATCCAATATTAGAAATAGGTCCAAAAATATAATGAGGGTCTTGTCAGGGGTGAATCCTGTTGGACAGAATGCCAGCACTGCCATTCAATGTTGGGAATTGTTTGTAACCTATGAACTGCTAGAAGATGTACAAATATACAAATGCTGAAATACAAGTAAGATGTTCTGAGTGCACCAATAGCCGTACTAAAAAATATACTTATTATGACATCTCCCTAGGTGAACTGAAAGCATTCATTTATTTGCTGTACTTAGCAGGCCTTTTTTATGGTCATAGTAGGAATGGAAAAGCAATGTGTGTGGCACTGAAGTTTGTAGAATAACAATAACACCAAGGAGATTCGGTTTCCTTCAAAATTACCTGAGGTGTGATGACAAAACCACCTCCCAAGAAAGAAAAAGAACGATAATCTGACTGCTATCCACTTGGAGAGACGTGAGGGTAATTGTCAAGGAATTTACACACCATCAGAATACACAACTATTGAGGTATATCTTGCAACATTTCGTGATTGCTGTAGCTTCAGGCAGTATACTTCCCAGAAATCTTCAAAATACGGCATAAAAATGTATGCCCTTTAGATGTGAAGACTTATTATGTTTTCCATTTAGAAATTTATCCTAGAACTCAGCCATCAGGTCTTTGTTCATATGGTAATGAACTAAATGACGCTGTGAGCAGACTTACTATTTCCATCTCCCAAGCTAATCAGAATGTGACATTCAGCAATTGGTTTACCAGTTTCCAACTGATGTTACATTTGCTAACAGAGCACAAGTTGCCCAGCACAGGAACTGTATGTAGGAACAAAGCAGAAATTCCAAATGAAATGTTGCAAATTCAAAACAGAGGATCATATAGTACCGTCTTTGGATTTCAGAAAGATTTACGTTGGCCTCATATGTGGCAAAGAAGAACACTGGTGCTGCTGATGTCAACATGGCACTGTGATGGAAAAATTGATAGTAAAATACTGACAAAATGGAAGCCTGAGATGGGAACTTTCTACAACAAAACCAAAGGTGGAATAGATGTTGTTGATGAGTTATGCAGCAACTATGATGTCACTGGAAACACAAAGTGTTGGCCAATGGTTGTGTTTTACTTGATCCTAAACATGTGTGGCATAAATAGTTTGTTAGTTTACAAAAAAAATAACAAGTGCAAAATACCACAGAAAAATCTTCTTAGAACATTGGAACTGGAACTCGTAAGAGACCATAAAGCAGAGGAAAAATAAGGTGTTTCTGCCCATGAAATTATGTCAAAAAATTGTGAAGTACATTGGTGAGCTAATAGGTGGACAGGTGCAGGAAGACCAAAAAGATGTCAACTGTGGCCTACAGGAAAGGACAAGAAAACAAAACATATGTGCTATCAGTGTTAGTGATACTTATGTGTGGAGCACACTGCTGTTATGGGTGAAGATCACCTTGTGTATGACAGTTGAAGCAAAGATGATTTCCATGGCAGGCCTTTGTATTCACATTGTAGTTCATGCAGGATTTTATTTCTGATGTTATCTTTCAGGTTTTGTAAGCAAATAAACAGTTGATGTAAAAATGTTGATGTTTACACTAAGTACTCATTACATATTTGATATTTTATTTTATTGATACATTATTTTTCTGCCAAGTGCATGCTATACAACAGAGTAGGAAGCATCTGACAAAACAGGAAGACAAGAGAGATAACAAGAATGGCCTGCCACATAGGAAAGGAAAGCTAAGAGCTGGGGATTTAGCTCAGTGGCCTAAGTGCCCGCCTGGCAAGCATGAAGTTGTGAGTTCAATCCCTGGTGCTGCAAAAAAAAAAAGAAAGAAAAGAAAGCTAAGCATACCACATGTGCTGTCAGTCTAAGCAAGATGTGTGCCTAGGACATGCAGATGCCATGTGTGAAGACTGCCTTGGGTGTGACAATTGAAGCAAATATTATTTTTGTTGTAGAGTTCTATTGGTATTTTCATTGTAATTCATATAGGAATTTATTTCTGGTGTTATTTTTTAGGTTTTGTAAGCAAGTACACTGCTGATGTGAAAATGTTGATGTTTATTCTACATGTGTAACATATATCAAGAATTTAATAATTTATTTTATGGATATTTTATGTTCCTATTAATCACACACTGCATAATTTAATAAGAACCTCATGACAATACAGAAAGACCAGAAAGATGTCAAAAGTGTCCCATAGAAAGGCCAGAAAAGCAAACACATGTGCTGTCAGTGCATATGATACATGTTATGAAATAATGCTGTTGTCATGTGTGAAGACAGGCTTAGGTGTGATAATTGAAGATTTTTTTTGTAGAGTGCTACTAGTATTTTCATTGTAATTCATATAGGAATTTATTTCTGGTTTTTTTAGACTTTGCACCCCAAAACTCAGTTGATGTTGAAAATTTTGATTCTTTTTTATAAGCAATAAATATTAAAATTTAATACTTTATTTTTTTATATTTTTCCTGTTAAAGTACTCACTATATAATATAATAAAACTGATAAAATTAAAATTAATAATCCATCAATAGAAATATTCTAAAGAATAAACATAGATATTATACATCCATGATAATGCAACTTTATGACAAAATTGGCATTATCTTTTTTTTTTCTATCAGAGTAGAAATTACCTTGGTACTATTTAAGCACATTTGCCTATTAAAAGACAAGCCTACTTAATAAGAGAAAACTTGTGAATGGAGCACTAGTTTTATCTGTGAGAAATGGTACACAGGAGTATTTTCTTTTATGGGCCATGTCTTTATTGAGAAGCTATTGCATCATTGACACCTTGCATGTGGGGAACGACCCCAGGCTGAGCGCCTCTCTCAGACATCAGCCATTTTTCCAGTAGCCTGCACTCTTTAAGACCTGTGGCAGGCACTCCAGACTTCAGCAGGCACTGGCCTGATCAGGCAATAGCATGAAGATTGGAATTTACTGCAGCTTCATGAGATCATTAGCAATTTTTCTTTTTTAGCAAGAAAGCGTTTTAAAATTAAGGCACATGCTTTTTTTTAAGACCTAATGCTCTTGCACATTTAATAGGCTACAGCGCATTGTAATCATAACTCTTCCACACACTTGGAAGTCAAAACTTGGTATTTATATTTTTATGACATTCACTTTATTCTAATAGATTACCAAAGAATTTGTTGAGCTAGTTTCATTGGAACTATTTGAGGGCAAAGAAGAGAAGAATTTCATCATATGTGAAACTGAGTATGTCAAGTGGCTAATATTTGAGAAAGGAGGAAATGACATAATTCAGCAATTGCCTTGCCAGTAACAAATGATGAATTTTTTAAATTTCAGCTTGAAGATAGGAATAGATAAAATCAACCACCATCATTAACAGCTAACCATAAAGTAGAACCAAAACTTAGTAGAAATATATAAAGAGAAAAGCAAGAGTGAGATTTATAAAAATTCTGGTAAAATATATGTAACACAAAATTTACCATTGTAGCCATTTTTTTCTGTACAATTCAACAGCTTTCATGTACATTCACACTGTTAACTATTGTCACTATTTCCAGAACTTTCATCATCCAAAAGATAACCTCTATACTCATTAAATAACTATTTTCCTCTGCCCTCTATCTTTTTGCATTCTGATAAGCTTTTTTCTTTCTGTTTCTACGAGTTTTCCTATTTTATATACCTCAAGTAAGTGGAATCACACAATATTTGTCCTTTTATGCCTGGCTTTTTGCACTTGACATAATATGTAAAGGCTATACATATTGTAGCAAGAACCGGCATTACTTTTTATGGTTGTATAATATTCCACTGCGTGTATACACAACATTTTGTCAAGAACAGTGTTTTTAACAAATGATGCCAGGGAAATTGTTTAACCACATGCAAATCGTAAAAAGTAATTCTGGTTCTTGCTAAAATATGTATAACCTTTAAACATTATGCCAAGTGAAATAAGCCAGGCATAAAAGGACAAATGGCTCATGCCTTTAATCTCAGAACTCTGAGAGGTTGAGGAAGGAGGATGTCGAGTTGGAGCCCAGCATGGGCAGCTTAGTGATGTAGCAAGATCTTGTCTCAAAATAGAGAAAGAAAAAGTGAAGGAAGGAAGGAAGAAAGACAAAGAATGAAAGAAAGAGAGAAAGAAAGATCAAAAAAGGGTTAGGTATATACCTCATTGCAAAGGACTTGGGTTCAATTCCTAGTACCACAAAAGAAAAACTCCCAACAATAAACACCAACCCCCCCAATACTGTGTTTTCCTAGGTAAATGATCTAAACACTCTGTCAAAACTCAATTGGCCACATGTATTAAGGTTTATTTCTAGACTCTCTATTCCCCTGACCTGTATGTCCTTACGCTATGTTACACTGTTTAGATTACTGTATTGTAGGCTCATTGCAAGTTTTGAAATCAAGAAGTAAGAATTTCCCAACTTTTTTTAAGACTCATCTGGCTATGTGGAATACCATGAAATTTCATGCGAATTTTAGAGTAGTTTTTTCTATTTCTCCAAAAAACATTAGAATTTTGATAAGGATTGCATAAATCTGTAAATTACTTTGAGTAATATCATCCTCTTAACAATATTAAGCCTTTCAATTCATGAATCTGGATATCTTTCCACTTATTTAGTCATTGAAATTCTTTTGGAAGTGTTCTGCAGATTTCAGTATAAGTTGTTTTTTTTTTTTTTTTTTCTCCTCGGTCCAAGTTTTTGACTAGGCTCTAAACTTCAAAAATAGTTATTTCAGACAGTTTCTGCCAGTTCAATAGTTGTTTAGATGGAAGAATGGATTCTTGGAACATCCTACTTCGCCATGATCTGATATGTTACTTCCCTAAGAGCTAGGTTTCTTATTTGCCTTGGTCACCTCTTTTAGCTGAATAAATCTTTGTTTCCATAAGGTTAAGGTCATGCAGATAAATATTGTGTAGAAGAGTTGGCTTCTTGTTGCTTCAAAGCCATAGACTTTACTACTGATTCTGAATTTTAATTACTACCTAAATGCAAGGTGGCGCACTTGTGTTGTTTAAAAAAAATCTGAGTATGGTGTGAAGATGATTCAATTAAATTGTACTTCCTTTTGAAATCATATAAATCCAACTTAGGCAAAATTCTCAAGGCAATATGACTTGATATTTTTAATATGACATTTAAAAGCTACAAATGATTCATTAAAATTTTTCGTTCTGAATCAGTTAAACAATGCTTGAAACATTTTTGTTTCATCTGTTCTCTTTCTCAAGCAATTTTTTTGGGGTCAGTTAGACACTGGCTTAGTGAAAAAGAAACACTGACCTTCTGTCTTACGTTTTGCCATCTTTTCTCTTCCTGTCATAATAATCT
This sequence comes from Cuniculus paca, assembly GCA_004365215.1. Lineage (NCBI taxonomy): Eukaryota > Metazoa > Chordata > Mammalia > Rodentia > Cuniculidae > Cuniculus > Cuniculus paca. The sequence continues at coordinate 7,975 of RJWT010007664.1, read as the reverse complement.
TAAATTTAGAATGCTAAAAAAAATCAGTGAGAGAACTGTATCATAATTTTCTTTAGGAAATAAAGTTTTCAACTTTATCACAAAGATGGAGAATCTTTTGAGCTTTCTTCCTATTTGAAGATAAAATATTCATTTAAAATTTCAAAAAAAGCTGGGCGTGGTGGCCCACGCCTGTAATCCCAGCACTCGGGAGGCTGAGACAGGCAGATCATTGTGAGTTCGAGACCAGCCTGGGCTACAAAGTGAGCTCAAGGCCAGCCTGAACGGCATAGTGAGACCCTGTCTCAAAAACACCAGGGCT
>RJWT010007663.1:0-27304 GCA_004365215.1 Cuniculus paca | reverse complement strand
TGCCATAGCCAAGGCCGAAGTTCTATTTTTTAAAAGAAAAATAATATCCCACTTAATCCATATACAACTAGTTTGGTTATTTGTTTTTGGAGAATTAAACCCATATATTCCCTGATGAACATTTAGGTTGCTTCCATATCTTGGGTACTATGAATGATGCTGCAATGAACGTGAAGTTCAGGTATGTTTGTGAGGTGCTGATTTTGTTTAATTCTTAGTCAACTGTCCCTCAGACAAAAAACTTCTATCTAGAACATATAAAGAATTTTAAAAAATCAGGTCCCCAAAAGTCAAAGACCCAACCCAAAAATGGGCATCTGAGATGAAAACACACTTCTCAGATGAAGAAATATAAATGGCAAATAATTACATGTAAAAAAGTTCAGCATCATTGGTCATTAGAGAAATGCAAATTAAAACAACACTGAGATTCCATCTCACTCCAGAAAGAATGGCCAGGAAGAAGAAAACAACGAATTGCAAATGCTGGAGAGGCTGTGGGGAAAAAGGAACCCTTCTCCACTGTTGGTGAGAGTGTAGATTGGTGTGGCCACTGTGGAAATCATTGTGGAGGTTCTTCAAAAAGCTGGGATTGGAAGTCCCATTTGACCCAGCTATTACGCTTCTGGGCATATTCCCAGAAGAAGAGAAATCATTATACCACAGTGATATATGTGCACGCAGGTTTATAACAGCACAATCTGTAATAGCCAAATCTTGGAAGCAACCCAAATGCCCAACAACTGAAGAATGGATAAAAAAGATGTGGTATTTTATATAATAGTCAACAACTCATCTATAAAGAATGATTACATTGAGACTTCTATAGGTAAATGGATGCAACTTGAGACCATACTCATAAGTGAAATAAACCAAACACACATGTGTAAACATCATATTGTTTCCCTAGTGTAAGAAACTGAAAGAGTGAAAAAAGACACAAAATCTTCAATAAATATTGTGAAATGGTAAGAAACTGCGGAAAGGGGAAAAAATGACTCAGATAAGGGAAAGGAGAAAAGAAAGAAGGGTAAAGAAAAAAGATATATATATATATATATATATATATATATATATATATATATATAGATATATATACAAATTTATATCATATATATATTTATATACACTGAAGATAGCTAAGATGATTGTACAGCTAATTCTATTAATTCTTGGAACAAAACAGTTAACATTCATAGGATTAGATCAACTTAGCATGTCTGTATCTGGTAATTTGTGTAACGCTTTTGAAGATAACTATGCAAAATAAAAACCTTTATTAATTTTCTAGCATCTTATTTTGAAAGCCTATATTGTTATTGTCTTGTGTTTTTTGTTATTGTTATTTATTTATCTCTTTTGTTTCTTGTATTTTGTTTTGTTTTGTTATTCCCTCTGATACAGAAAGGATGGATGGACAGGTATAGACTTATGCACTCTTAAAGTTTCTCCTAAAAATTTTACAAGAAATGATTTTATTATGTGTGATGGTATGAACAGGTACTTTGAAGAAAGTGAAACATTATGTGAGCCATTGCTGATTTCCTATCATCTTGTTTCAAAGTCCTATAATGCTTCTATTCTTTTAGTTTGATTGGTTGTATTCTGTTGTGTTTTATTTGATTTTATTATGTGTGATAGTATGGAAGGCTATTTTGAATAAAATGAGACATTAGAGTAACCATTGTTCATTTTCTGTTATCTAGTTTTGAAGTCCCATAAGACTCACCGTTTGGTTTGGTATTTGTCTGTTTTCTATTATTTGATTTCAATATGTACGGACACCTATTTTGAAGAAAACAAGAGACATTATGGTAGCCATTATTCATTTCCTATTGTCTTGTTTTGAAGCCTCGTCATGCTCTCATTCTTTTGTTTTGATTGGTTTTATACTATTTTATTTTGTTTGAATTTATTGTGTGTGAACATATGCACAACTGTTTTGAAGAAAACAAGAGATATTATGGTAGGCACTGTTGAGTTCTTGTTGTTTTGTTTTGAAGTCCTGTGTTGCTTGCCTTGTTTCGTTTTGATCCGCTTTGTTCTGTTTTGTTTTATTTTGTATTATTCTCTTTAAAATAAAATTAGAAAAAGAAATGCTTAAGGAAATAGCAAGAATAATGAAATAAGTGTCTTCTAAATAAAGGGGGGATATTTTGAGGGAGATTAGCATAATGCTTCTTTTATTGTAATATTTTTCATGTATACATGCACCATATTTTATATCACACCTCCAACCTTCTTTATAGAATTCTCTGTTTAGGTGATCCTTTGCCCATTCTAATTTTAGTTTTAGTTTTAATACATAATAAAAAACTTACAACATACATCTTATTAAATTCAAAAAAGCAAGTATAAACAACATCATGAATGAAGCTTACAAAGGTAAAACTGAGAAAACTTAGAAAGGTAAAAAGATGCATAATTGATTCCAGAAAATAGTACAAGCATGCTTTTTACTCTTGAGGACCTGGTTATCCTATAGTAGAAATGGGGAAACAACTTAAGATAATATAATGGTTGAAAAGAGATTGCTGAAATGTTTCTAATGTCCTATTTCTTAATCACAGTTCAGATAGAAAAAATAGATTAAAATTATGAAATGTCCATTGTCATTTGTACAATTTTGAAAAGACATTGTATTTCGGTGGGTTGATTTTATAATAAAAATATACAATTTATATTCTTATATAAAATATATTGATCTTTAATTTGATGATGACTAATTTAATAGTAAAGAACATGAAAAGCAAGATTTGGGAATGCATGACTGTATGATAAGCGATAAAAATATTTCCTTGAAATTTTGATACACCAGGGTACCATCGAAAACTATAGAATGGTATAAATATATTTTAGATTTGTTACAACCTAGCTGAAATTGATGTAGATAGTAAGATTTTGGCAGTCATAAACAAGCGATGATATGCTTAGTCGTTGGGAAGCTGGTAAAACAGAGAAAACATTAGTTTATGCTGCAATACATTAGTATAAGAGGAAGGGAAATATCCTGACAACTCAGACAGTTTATGTACTAGCCTTTTCTGCAATTTAATAAGATTAGGAAAGTAAGAAAGTGTCATGTAAAGCCAGTAAATCTTTTAGATAATAGTACTGAAGATATTAATGTAAATCTTCTAAGAGAGGAAGTGAAACACTATCAGGTTGTGAGTGAACTCTGCTTTTCTCTGTAGTTTAGAAGGCTGAGAGAAATTGACACTGCTTTTTGTCTGGAAAAAGTTCAATTAGAACAATGTTCCAGTGCCTTTGGGGAAAGTCAGCCATTCAGTATATGGTGTTTGGACTCTATTTCAAAATAGCCCAAAGGTGCTATAAAAAGTGATAATTAGGTTTATCAATCTGATTTGTATAGACTTTTGCCTGAAGCTTTCTGTTTCAATAAACTCAGTGATAGGCTTAAACGTTACTTATTTTTCTGAGGAAGAGTTTTTTAACCATAATTCAGTATGGCACGAAAGGAGACAAATTCTTTAATCCTTTTTCCATCCAAAGTAAAGAAATGTGTAATTTTAGTGACTGATATGTAGTAATAGGATGTTAATTGTGTTTCAACTTGGCATATTTCCTGGGCATAAATAACCATCACAGGGAAAATATGTCTTTTTGGTAGTGGCAGGGGACGGTATATTGGCCAAATTTTTATGATTGCAAAAACCAGAATGACTTCTTCATTATTCTTGATATTTTCTCTTGAGTAAATATTTCAATTCTCTAAAATATTTTTGGCATAGTATTGTCTATGACTATGTTCTACGTGCTTTGACATTTTTACTAAAACACCTTGCTGGGTCAGGAATATAGCTCAGCAGCACAATGCCATTGATCCCTGAACCCAGTACCATAAATAAATAAATAAATAAAGCACCTTGTGAATCAAATCAGATTGTGAGGTTCCCTCAAGAAACCCTACCAGTTTTACATGACTACCTACCCATCTTCTAGTTCCCTCTTGTTATAATGAGATGTGTCCATTTTCCTACCTATTAATTATTTGCATGTGATCCAGTTCCAAGACATAACTGCTTTTAATGGGTATCATTTTGGGTGGAAGTCTTTCTCCATATCTTTGTTTCACTTTCTGCACATGAACTCAATATCTATTCTTAGAATAATTCCAATTTTCTGAATCATGATACAGTGAAAATGCCCTTGCATTCTTGTGACTGACAAAAATAATCATAAAATGATGGAAATATGTCACCTCAAAGAAGGTATTGTTAGAGGGAAGGTAATTTATCCATGTTAATAAAAAGAACTTTCTAAGTAATATTTGTCAATCTTTCCACATCCACCATATCTGTGGATCCTGATCCTGAAAGATTTGTGTTTATATGCATATATTAACATTTGAAAAAAAGCATATACATGCATACACCCTTATATGTGTATGCTTATACATATATAAATGAGTTAAACAGCTTTATAAGCCATATATTTTCATCAAATTCTGTTCAAATGCCTATATATTAATATGAAACATTAATTGATACATTCACCAAGATCTGCTGAGCAGTATAATAAATGCTAAAGTTATCAACCTTTACATTTTATTATTCTTATAGTAGTCATACTGATAAACCCTAGTTACTCTGGTAAGATATAATCTAAACATTTCATCACATTAAGAAATTACATATTTATTGCTTACATCACAGTCTGATTATGATGCTTAATGGATAACATTAAATATGACTTTTTTGTGTCTTGCCTTCTTCCAAAATTCAACAGCAGTAGTTTCTACCAGCTGTACTCTTTAATATAGTAACTATTCAACACATGTGACACTTTAAGTTTAAATTTAATAAAATTAAAGTTAAATATTAACCTTCTGGGATGAATTAGAGACACTTCAAGTTTTTGACATATATATGTTCAAAGTGGTTACTACATTGAAAAGTTCACAATATTTTTTTAGCTCTCTCATACATACACACACATATATATATACTCATATATATGTATACACATATATACATGTACATATGTGTTTACATGTGGGTGTACACACATATAAATACATGTGGATACACACATGCACAGATATATGTGTGTGATTATATATCTGCAATATACATAATAAAAGACGCAAAAAACAGAATATTTTGGAGTTTAGAATTGAAATGATCTAGTTAATATTCTATTTTTCATTGATTAGAAATGGAACCTACACCCCACATAAAAGCAAGAAAAATTGTAAATATATTACTTCAGTGAAGAAAGTTAAAAACATGTCAAGCAATGAGTATCACCATCCTTTCCAGAGTTTGTATTTGTAGTCACTAAGAACGTATTCCATTTCCTTTTAATGGAAAAATTTGGCTTATATACTTGTTCCCCAAGAGAGATATACCAAAGACTGACATAGTCTCCAAGTACACCTGGAAGGGTTGTCCAATCATAAAGACAAGTCTCATTATAGGAATAAAAACTTATCAGACTGGCTGCACTAACTGATTAACTGAGATTTTTTTTTTTTTTCTGAGAAAGCGTTTCACTATGCAGTCAGTCTGGCCTTGAACTCACTTTGTAGTCTGAGTAGGGCTCAAACTCACAGTGATCCTCCTGCCTCAGCCTTCAGGGGGCTGGGACTGCAGAGTACATCACTAAGTCTGGTGAATTTTTGAGAATGTTTTTAAACCTGAAAATTGTGTGATACAATAATGCCTAGAGAAGAAATTATGCAACACTATGAAAATGAAATTGATATTCATTAAAAAATGAATAAAAATTGATACTTTTTTATTAAAAATGAATGAATTAAAATGATACATATTTTAAAGTTTGGTTTTATGTATAGCAGGAGATATTGCTCCTTTATTAATATGATCATTTTCCATTAAATTATACGTTGTACTTTTGCACATAATGGTTACATGTAACATGCAAACATAAAGAGAGGTTGAAATACCTTGATAGGTTAACTAAATAAATTGTTGCACAATGACAATTACATTGTCTGTCAACAGCGATCTCTACATGTTTGTTTTTAAAGCTGAAAAGTCACATTGTACATGTATTAATATATATGTCTTTGCTTTGTTATAATAAATGCATTATATTATTGTAAATTAAGTGGAAGAAAACTGTGTGGCTAGTGGCAAAAATTCAAATTGCTGATTTTATAATTGATACTAAGTAGCATGAAAACATCATAATTGTAATTGGAATCCTTATATGAGGTAATATCACAGGAAAAATTAGGCAATTACTAAGCAACAATGAAAAATGCAAAGATGACTTGTCTTTGTTATAGCTCACAGCTGCTTTTGCACATCCTGGAAAATAAACGGTTTCAATTACAAACTTGGCACAAAGAATAATGTTTGTAAGTTATAATTAATGTAACTTACATTAGCTGCTTTTCTCTGCTTTATGACCGGTAACCTATAAGTGAAAAAAATATTCTACAGTTAAGATGTAGTTCATAATTCACATCTGATTAACATTTAACACATGATGTTACTTAGTGTTAAATTGAAATGTGAAAAATTATAAATAGGAAATAGGAAAATGTATAAAGGAAAAATATTTTAAGGAAATATATTAAACAATTGCTAATTTAGCTTCATTTTTCTCTATTAATCCCATAAATGTCTTGCATGCTACCAAAGTAAAATAATCACCTGGAAAAATGTTATTCATATAAAAATATAATCTCTAATGTTCTGCAGTTGACTATTATTAAATTATATCTAGAACTTAATGATAAAGTACATAATTTTTATTCAAGATATCTTCTACCCTGGAATTTAATTCAAATGTAAAATATATGTACAAGAGTAACTGCTATATTTAAGAAATAAAATTATGAATTTCTAAGATTCAAACTTAAATTTACAAATAAGGTAATTATACATTACTCTGGCTTCAGTATCTGTGTACTTTCTTATTAATCAAAACAAACAGCAACACTCTAAGCATACAGGTAATCATTTGAATAATTACATTTGCTTAAAATATGAAGAACATTGTTCATAGTTTCATCATAATAGAATGCTTCCTTCAGCTTTGTACATGTTAAGAATCAATGTGGCCCCAATATTTACAATACTTAATCTTTTAATTCAAAAGGCGAGAAAAAAATTCAACAGCATATGTTCGCATTGAAACAATACATACCTCACACTATTACCACTATTACCACTGTTTTCTCTCTTAAAGAAACTCTTCATTTATGAAAATTGCTCTTTTTCATGTACACTGAATGCATGGAATGCATTACTCTGTAGCACTCTGTGTTAATGTATTATATTCTGTGTATGAATAAGAAGTATCTGGTAGTATGGAATATGAGGTATGGAATCTCTATAGTACAGTTTACCAACCTCTGTGGCTTATTGGTTGAAATCCCAAAACAAGTCACTGATTCCATTAGCATAAATTTAAGCCAGTGCACATTTATCTTTTTGGTAGCAACCAATTCTCTTGTTTTCTTGTTATATTATGAATAAAATAAGGCAAAAATTCTAAGCATTTCCTTTTAAAATGGTCCTTTAAGTCATTTCTTTTGAAATACCAAGTACTGAATGAAAACTGTGACATAAAATATAACATAAAAGACAGGACAGATTCACCAATTTTGCTATGATAACTGATTCTAGTGAGAGTAATTAGGAGTGAAATAGGAATAAAGATTGGTTTCCCATTTTAAAAATACAGTTTAGTGGGTATTGGTTGGTTGAGGTTGGATATCATTTAAATACTCATGGTTTCTTGTGGAGTACCAAGAAAAAGAAGAAAACAGGGCTTAACCCTAAGTATATAACTTTAGTGGGGGACAATATTACTTACTCAATTGCCTGTAGCTACGAGATTCTATTGGTCAATATAATGTATCTTGATGAGTGACAGAAAAACTCCAAAGACAAAGTAATTTACAATATATCTTCCCAAATCTAGTATCTTCATTTTATTTTAGCCATGGAAACTACTACTTCAAATTTGATTGGTAAAGATGGCCACAGCAAACCCTGAAATTCATTGTGACCATGGACCTAAATTATAGCCAATAGTATAGAAGTAGAAGTGATTTGTGCTTCTTTTGTATACAATTTTGCAAAGGAGATAACACACCTTTCACTAGGGTTTTCCACCAGTGCTCTCAGGACCAGGTGTGATAGTTGTGAGACCATTTTGACAAAATAGACAATACCCATACCTTCCAGGTTTATGGCACCAAAAGATAAGAGAAACCTCATTTAGTCCCTGAATAATGTCATGAAGCAGATCTTATACCATTCTTCTAAACTTTCTACAAATTGTATTTCTTTCACGCCTTAATTTGCACTTCTTTGTGGCTGGCTTCTTTTCTCCTGAGAGTTCACAGGATTCTAGGAAAGGAAGCATAGCCCACCTACAACAAACTGGTGTAGAACAAACTGAGAAGGCAAAATCAGATTCCTCTAGGTGGGCCAAAGAAGAAAAAAACTTGTAATTCATGGGGGAAATAAATACTTGTGATCATTTATGTTGATGAAATAATTAGGAAATTAAAAAGGGATTGCAAATTGAAAAATAAAGACACTAGACACGAGCTTTTGTGCCTATTTGTTATGAGAGGGATTGGAATTAGAAAGACATATATTAAAACTCATTAACTGTGAAGCTAATTTATAAATTCATGTTTATTCCCTGATTATCATATCTGTTTGAAGTTGCAGTAAAATTTAGATTGTGACAGAAATTTAACTAATGTTACTTTCCTAGGAAAAGATATGACAGTCTTCACAAATTTATGTTGGTGGCTCTATGAAAATTCTAAAGTTGTACAATTCTCTCTTCATCATACTTATACCTAGTTATGGGCAATTGTCCAGAGTTAAAATATGCTTTAAATTATTGTAGGATAAATTGCCTTATACCTTGTCTTCAGTGATACTTAAATTACAAAATTCAATCTCCATCATCCCATAGAGTGAATTTAACACTCGATTCTTAATTGTAGCATGTACTTGAGGCTTTTTCTTTAAAGCTTATTCATATCACTTTTAAAAGTAATTGTGATTGACTCAAGTCTCTTGGCTCCTCTGAAGTTCTGCTCCCATGTTATAGTAACAGAAGTGTGGCTTCAATTTTCTTTTTTGAATTGAGAAATAATTGAGGACAGTTTTGAAAAGAAGTCAAGTGCTTGTTTTCCCTGAATGATTCTATAATTTTGATTTTTGAGTGTAGCATCATGGATGATGTGTTTAATGCTGATGAGAAAATTGCATTTAAGCTAGAAATGTAAGAAGAGTTTGCAGATAAAAGAAATACAGTGGGTAGAAGCAGATAGAGCTAATTAATATGGATTCATTCCAATGGAAAAAATGTGGTTTTGACAGTTATAAAGTGAAATATATGACTGAGAACTCAAAGGCTCAACTGACAGAGATGAATCAAGGTATGAAAATACACAGAAGCCATAAAGAGAGGTGCATGTTAAGCTGCATAGACAGATGAAATTATTCTATGCATTTTATGAAAATTGGTATCTGACTCCACGTCAGAAGTGAAATACAGGTTTAGGCTGTGTTAAATGGAGAGGCATATATATTTAAATTATAATGGAATAAATTCCAAATATGTTACCTCTTTGTTAGCCTATAATGTGCAGTATATTTTTTATATCTAAAGTTACTCTAAACAATAAGTAAATATAACTTAATCCCCTAAAAGATGTTTCCTAACATCCTTATACATGAAATAAAACTCTTTAAATTGTTAAATTAAAGAGTGTAAATAGAAAACAAAGAGAGAGGCAGAACCTGATACCTATAATTATGTGCTTTACTTTTCTTTAGGACAAAAATATTTTTGAGATACAAAATATTAAATAGAAAATAGAATTTTTAGTTAGTGTTTAGTTGATTTACACATTAGACCAACAAAATCGAAAGATAAAATAAGGAAGAAAACAGAAAAAGTAAAATAATCCTAACTAAATGAATGAATGAATGAAATGAAAGTAATACAACAATGGGTATAAACTTGAGTTTTAGTTCTTTGTTATTTTCAAACTGCTAATATTTATTGAAAGGTTACAATCCTTTTCATTTTAAAATATTTCTTATGCTAAGTGCAAAGATCATGATTAAATTCATGTTTACTCTCCTTAATAATTTTATCTACGTAAATATTTTCAGTACATAAAGATTACATTCACTGTAAAGACTTGGCACATATACACAACACATTTCAATTGTTTATTTTTCCTCCTTTCCTTTATCATTTATTTTTCCTTTTATTTTCAAGCATCAGATTCATTTATTTATATGACCTTATAAAATTAATTATCACTTATACAGATTAAAAACCAGACTAATTGACCAAAGAACACCTTAAAAATGGAAGATGTTTGTTTACTAAGTTAGAGTACATTTTTAGGTATATCATCTTATGTGCTTTCCCATTTACGAACATCCAGGGCAAAGACAGAGTAAATAATCAAAGGAGAGAAAAATGGCTGAACTTTACTGTCAACTGGTTGAGCATTTATATGAATTAAACATTTAAATATGGTTAATTAAGCCATTAACCTTTGCATCAAAAATTCTGTTTCACACTGTGTACTACACCACATTTCAGCTATATTTCAGGTATTAATTAAATTTAGGGCCAGCATATTTATCTTATATTAATGTATTTATTAAGAGACTAAAAATATTCAGCATCATTATCTTAATATTGTTACTTTCTTTTTTATTAAGTTAGTTTTACCTAATGATATAGTTAATAATCTTTAAAATCATGTATCATTGTCTATTAATTAAAAGGAATAATTATAAGAATCGCAATTATGGAAATAGAGTACAGATTCTTCATATTTGTTAAATTTTTATTTCAGTGTTATACCCTGCTTTTATATGACAATTATTTATAATAAAATGTATGGAAATATAATTGAAACAAAGGCATTTTTATAAAAACAATTTTTGAATTGGTACTTTCATAATAAAAATTCTACATAATATTGTATCTACTGTCATATAAGTGAAAATATTATTTCATAAATTTGAAAATAATAGCATTAGAATTAATGCTATTAGAATTAATGCCTTGCATTAAAAAACCACCAAACATAAAAGTCAGTATTCATCAATATGATCTTAATGATCCTTCAGGTTCCAGATATCTCATTTTTCTTCAGAATTTTTGAGTTTATCATAAAAAGAGCAGTATTAGAAGTATTATAAAATTTAACTTCAAAATGCACTGTAAAGTCACAGTAAAAACAAACAAAAAAGCTTGATACTATCTCAAAAACTGTACAAGTGGATCAGTGGAATAGAATAAAGGACAGAGAAACAGATGCACACAACGACAGCCATCTGATTCTTGAAAAAGAGGGCAGAAACATACATGGGAGAAAAGACTGCCTCTTTAACCTACAGTGCAGAGAAAACTGGATATCCATAATTAGAATACTAAAACAAAGTCCCTGTGTTTCATACTGTACAAATGTCAATTTAAAATAAGTCAGAAACCTAGGTGTAAGACCTCAAAATTTGAAGCTGCTAGAAATAGTCGTAAGGGAAATGCAGTACTTAAAGTCAGAGGCAATTTCATGAACAAGAATTCAGTAGAGCAGGGTTCGTAGCAAAAGTCAATACATGGAACTACATCAAATGTAAAAGCTTCTGAACACCAAAGGAAACAATCAACAACGTAAAAAAAAAACAGTCTACATAATGGGAGAAAAATCTGTGTCAGCTACGCTTTGGACAGAAGATTAATATCCAGAAGATATGAAGTAATCAAAAAACAGTATCAAAAACCCACAATTGATAAGTGGTAAATGAATTGAGCATATGCGTTTCAAAAGAAAAAGTAAAAGTGGCCAAAAAGTGTGTGGAAAAAAAAAGTTCCACTTCTTAGCCACCAGGGAAATGCAAATCAAAATTACATTGAGATTCTATGTCAGCCCACTCAGAATTGCTATCATCAAGAGAAAAAAAAAAAACAATAAATGCTGATGAGGATGTGGGAAAAATGGAACTCTTTTACACTGCTGGAAGGAATGTAAATTAGAACAACCATTATGGAAATCAATATAGATGTTCCTCAATAAACTAAAAATAGAGCAAGCATTTTATCTAGCTATATCACTCTTCAGTACATTTCTGAAAGAATTAAAGTCAGCATACTATAGAGATTTGTGCACACTCGTGTTGCACATTGCAATGCAATTTACAATAGCTAAGCTATGAAAAGAACTGAACTTTTAAACAGTATATCTGCATACATTGTTCAAACTACAAATCCTGATGTAAGAAAATGTAACTCTTGAGCAGCTATTCCTCATAGTTTTTCATTTGAAGGATTTTGGGTTCCAGGAATATTTCACCAAATATTTAATTTTGCTTTACTCATTGAATAGTTAGTAAAATCTAGTTTTGGCAAATCAGTCTTTTAAGTTAGCACAGTTGGGAAGCAATGTCAGAACTGATTTCCTGACTCATGGATCACTTTTTGGTTAAGAAGAAGTGGAAAAGACGATGAGAGTTATATTTAAGAATGGCTTCCTAGAGAAAATAGGTAGAAATCTTGAAGACAGGTGTAGGCAGAGACTTCATGAACAAAACCCAAACTTCAAGGGAACTATTACAAAGAATCAACAAATGGGATATCACCTTATTAAAAACTTTTGCACAACAAAAGAAATCACCAACAGGCTGAAAAGACAACCCACAGGGTGGAAAAAAATTATAGCTAGTTGTCCCTCAGGCAAAGGACTTATATCTAGAAATATAAATAACTGAAAAAAATCATACCCCCTAAATTCAAAGACCCAATCCAAAAATGGGCATCTGAGATGCTTACACACTTCTCAGATGAAAAAATACAAATGGCAAATAAATACATGAAAAAAATGTTCAACATCATTGGTCATTTGAGAGATGCAAATTAAAACTGAACTGAGATTCCATCTCACCTGAGAAAGAATGGCTATCATAAATAAAATCAACCAGTAACAAGTGCTGGAGAGACTGTGGGGAAAAAGAAAACTTATTCCACTATTGGTAAGAGTGTAGACTGTTAACCGCTGTGCAAATCAGTGTGGTGATTCCTTAGGGAAAAAAAAAAAAACTAGGGTAAGAAGTAACATTCAATCCAAGTATTCTCTTTCTGGATATTTTTCCAGAAGAATTGAAAACATTATACCACATTGGTATATAAGCACTATGTTTACTCCAGCACAATTTGTAATAGCTAAATCTTGGAAACAACCTGAATGCCCATAACCAAGGAATAGATAAAAAGTTGTGGGGTTTTTTATATATAATAGAGAACTACTCAGCCGTAAAGAGGACTACATTGGAAACTTCTGTAGGTAAATGGATCCAACTCTTGAACATACTCATAAATCAAGTAAATTGGACCCATATGTGTAACCTTGGTATTGTCTCACTAACCTTTGTATTTCTCACTTGTTTTGTGAGAAACTGAACAAGTAAATAAGGTCCAAAATGTACACTAGATATTGTGATTTTGGAAGAAATTGTTCAAAAGAATAGATAAACTGTGATGGGCAAAAGGGAAAATGAAGGAAAGGATATATATATATATATATATATATATATATATATATAAAATATGCACAAGATAATTAAGATTTTGTTTGGACAAGATATCATGCCTATGTTTTGTACTCTGAATAACTACTACAAACACAACAATACCCAATGTATTAATTATTGTAACTCTCCTACTAACCTATTTTAAAACTATTTTATTGTTATCTTTTTTCTCTTTAAAAAAAAGAATGGTTTCCTAAGAAACTTTAGACTCAAATAGTCAAACTCCTAAAGAAACTGGTAGGACAATTTTAAAGATATAAGTGTAGATTCACGAGATTTGGCCAAAGAAAAAGAAAGAGAATCAAATTCATTAACAGGTGAATAAAAGTAAGTTTCTCTTACTTTTATTACACTTGCTCTTTTCTTCTGATATGAGCATTTTTTTGAAAATTTCATTTATAAAGAGAGAAAACAAAACAAACTAAAATATACAAAGCGGTTTTATCTTGGTTATTGAGACACTTTCACATTTCCTAAATACCTAAGCAAGTAAGTGAAAATCATATATATATGTGTGTGTGTATGTGTGTGTGTGTGTGTGTGTGTGTGTCTGGGAGCTGTAACCAGGTGTGCATGGAATGCAGGGGGTATTCTTGAAAAGACAAAACCCTCCATGTACCATGATTCCCATGCATAATAGATCATTTTAAAGGGCATAAACTGAAAACTTCTGAGGTTAACGGAACCTCTGATAATGGTTATGCCACATAGTAAACAATGAGGAAATTGTTTTGTTTTATCCTTGTTGTGTAAAACTACACGCATTACATGTGAGTAGAAAATTGTGGTGTACTGTTATCATGTGATAGGTCCAGCAGATTTCCCATTCACCAGCTTGAATTATTATGCAAAATGAGAACTTTTGAGATTGCTTAAGCCTTTCTGTATTATGCACTGTATTACTCCCTCAAGGGAAAAAAGTATGTGAGTGAAACAGTAGGATTATTTCTTCTTTCATCCATTTTAAGACTCATATTTGTCAAGTATAAAAGATACATGGCTCATGGAGACAGAAACAAATCTCTATAGATTACCTAGGTTGTCTGTAAGCATTTCAGTTGCACAGACACATGGTCTACACAAGAAGCACCATAGTCAAAAAAAGATTAGTGTCCCATTAATGGATTTGGCAAGCATCTTTTCACCATGTATAAAGGTAGAGCCAGACATAAAATTTTAATTGAATGCATTAAGATTTACAGAAAAGAAGATCCAGGTGGAACATTTAAATTCTGTTTTAAATAACTAATATAGTATCAATAAGTGTATATTTTCTAGGATTTTTCAACATGTTTTTGATAGGAATGTGACTATGAGCTTGAAATAATGTAGAAAACATTTTCAATATTTTGTTTATGTGTTGAAAACGAGCTCACAATTAGCCACAGTCAATACAGCGAACCCAAAATTTCATATCTGGACATTATCTTGACCACACATGGGGCCCGGGTTTTCACTTTCTTGAGTCTTTTATGATGCTTTGTATTTACTGTGATTTGACTTTCATTTTCTGTGCTCTAGTGAATGTGCTACATTTTTCTCTATCAAAATCTTTTGTGTCTTTCTTTTGCAAAGATAATTTTCTGTCTTTCAGAAAGATCAGAGCCATGGAATTGAATTAGTCAACACCTTTGAATCTCCATGGACAAACTATCAACTAACCAGGAACACATTTAACTATCATATTATACAAACATACAAATTTAATATTTTTTATTTTTATATAAATAAAGTAAATATTGATTTAGCAGTTTGTATATGTTATGGTTTCCATCTAGATGTCCCCCCACCAAAGATTCATGCAGTCATGAGGGCAGGCTTTTTCAGAGCTGGCTGAATCTAAAGTTTGCAATTGATTCATGGTTCAATGCTGGGATTAAGGTTGTGGATAATGCTGGATGATTACTGGATCACCCACCAACTGCATTGGCACTCCCTAATCCCAGCAGTCTGGATAAGATAAAAGGGGCAGAAAGGCACATGTTTTGCCCCTTTTGCTGTTGTTGATTTTGCTGTCTTCTACTGCCGTGAACTGT
This sequence comes from Cuniculus paca, assembly GCA_004365215.1. NCBI lineage: Eukaryota > Metazoa > Chordata > Mammalia > Rodentia > Cuniculidae > Cuniculus > Cuniculus paca. The sequence goes on along the minus strand of RJWT010007663.1, from coordinate 11,688 downwards.
TGACCCTCTGTCACCTGCCACCCTGCCTAGGAGCCAGCTGATTATGGACTGAAACCTCTACAAACTGTGAGCCAAATAAACCTTTCCCTCCTTGTATTTGAGTGTCGGTAATTTGTCCCAGCAATGAGAAAAGTAACTAGGACAGAATAAAATGCATGGATATATTTTTATTCTACTGGGCATTTGCAAATGGGATTCCTAGAATCTAAACTGTTTGCGATTTGGACACAGACTCGTTTCTGATTCACATTTGATGTTGAGCAAGGCCATATTCCTCTTGATTTTTTGAACAAACACTGATAAATATAAATTCATCATAAATAAGGAAAAATGATTTTGATTTCTCTTTTATTCAAATATGTTAATATTTTTCAAATATATCAACTTTTTCAAATTATATTATAAATAATCATAAATAATATATAATTTCATTTCAAAATGTGTTTATAATTTGTATTCTTATGAAGTCAAGAACTTAACTCACATATAGATTAAGAAGTAATATAAAAAAAGAAGTAATGTCTAGAATGTATAAGAATAGGAAAAATATGGTTATTTAGATATAAAATGGAACTTGTGAAAGTGAATATGTTGTGAACTGTAGCATCAAAGTCACCCAGCTGTTGGTTGCTGGTTGTTCCCAAATTTGTTTCTACAATCAAATTCTCTTAATCAATAAAAGTCATGTGTAACAGTTTTGGTCTTTGTTTGCTTGTTTCCCAGTGTTCTGTAGTAGTTTTGGCTCTATCTGGAGCTTTTTGCCTGAGCAGAGTAGTTGGTTGATGTTGTCCTCCACTACACAAGGTACATAAGATGACTGAATACCTTGATCTCACAGCCTCCTTCTTAGTCTCACATCACTGCATGAAGATGCAGCCATGGATCTTCATATTTTCAGTTTCATAAGAATCAGTATACCAGTGCCTCATTGGAGCTCATTCACAATGGAAAAAAATTATATGCAATCAAACACAACATGCTTCTTCAGATTAAATTCAATATTTTTGGATGTTAATAAATGTGCAGTAATGTAGTAGGGAGCCTCATCAGGTCCCAGACCACTTTTTCATATCTTTTTGAATGACATACACATATACATAGAAAAAAGAGTTCATATTATAGTTTCACTAATTTTAACTAGCTGAATATACCTGATTAACAAATCTCCAGATACAGAAATATCATCCTCATCACCAGCATGCTATTCAAGTCATTATCTGACCCTGAGTTTCTGGTAGAGTCAGGTAAAAAACTGACAAATATTTCTTCATATATTTTTCTCTGAAAGAGAATTTAAAAGAATTGATATCAATTCTTAACCATTTCAGGAAACCCGCTATTCAACCACATTGGACTGATACGTTTTTCAAACAGATCATAGTCTCTTAATTGATGTGAGAATGGCTAAATTTGCTTTTTATATCATATTCAACAAACTCTGTTTTTGAAGATTTCATTCATTTTATCTCAATTTAAAAATTTATGAAAGCAAAGTTGTACAAATAGAACTTTATGCCAATATGTTAATGCTATAGTGAAATTTCTCTACTTTTTCTTTACTTTTTATCTGGAACTGATGATTTATGAAAGCATTTTTTACACTCTTGTTCATATAAGTTAGGATGTTTTTCAGTTTTCTGTCCTGCTCTTATACAAGTTAATTGTAGCCATTCTGAAGCCTTTGATCACTAATTTCAGTATGTACATAATATAAAGATTTGATTTAATTTACAATTTAATATTTCTTTTTGCCAGGAAAATGATTCTACTTGTTTCGTGTTCCTTGTTTTTTGATTGAATGAATTTGCTTTATGGTATGATATTATGCCAAAATATCTACAAAAGAACTTCAGAGAGTTCAGATAGTATCGTCACTCATTCATCATGAAGGAGACTCAATTTGCTTTGTTAGAGGCACAGGGTGGTATGAAATTTTTCTTCCCTTGAAATCACTTAGGAAGTGTCAGATTATTTCTATGTGGCAGGTATTGTGGGACTCTTAATTGTGAGCTAATGCATTTTATATCTTCAAGTCTGAAATACTAAAAACAATTATTCTACTCACTCAAAAATTGTGTGGTTTGCGTGCGTGATGCATGTTATCATTTTGATAGTATGACCCTTAAGGATTGTTATGAAAATGATCTTTAACCTCTGTGATAGTCTCACAAAACTATAGCAATTTAAGCATAATTTTAAAAAATCACAAGGATTTCAATAGGAGGAAGTTGTACAATATATCTCACTACTTTGCAAAGTTGTCAGTCATCAAAAACAAAGTCTGAGAAAATGTCACAGGCTAACGGAAACTAAGTAAACATAAGTTCTAAGTGCATAATAATACCCTGGATGAAATTCTCCAGTGGAAACAAGAGATTAGGTCAAAATCATGTAAATATTAAAAATGATGAAATTTTATCATTGTCATAATGTGTCAATATTGGTTCTGAACCCTGGAAGATTCTTTTAAGCTGCCTCTTTCCCAGATATCTCTAGAAAATGAGAACTATGTCTTATCCTTCTTGCACTGTATTAAGCGAAGCAATTGTTTTTAAGGATCAAAATTAGTTGAGCAAGTTTATTAAAATTAAAAATAAACTATCTTGGAGTTAGAGAAGACTAAAATTAATGGAAGCACCTGCTTACATATACATTTTATTTTCTTTAAAGTAAAAATAGTGCCACACATGGTGGTGCATGTCTGTAATCCTAGCATTCGGAAGGCTCAGGTAGGAGGATCTCTGTGAGTTCAAGGCCACCCTAGGCTACATAAGAAATTCAAGGACTGCCAAAATTCAAGGACTACATAGCGAGACCTTGCCTCAAAACAAAAAAAAAAAGGAAAAATAGTATAGATAAATGTAGGTGAACTAATGATATTTGCTTTTTAAGTCTACTGAATAAAATTGAGAGTAATTTAAGCAGAGCCAACAAATTATCTGCGAACTTCATCAATGTACAAACTCTATCATGCAGATATCTAAATCATTTCTATAAAGGATATTGTATAAATATTATTAAAAATTCGTTTATATATTTAAGATTACAAGTAAATTATATATGCTCACTGCAGAAACTATTAATACTTAAAAGTTACTTAGATGAAAATTGAGTAACTTTTCACTTCTCATATTTATTATTTGCTGTTAATAACAATTGAACTAGTTTATTTTTTCTATCACTGTGACAAAACAACCCATTATACTATGTGCAACAGGAATTCTCTTAGTTTGAAATGATAAAATATTGTCATTTTGATAAATGCACATTTTACAACTGAAGAATAAAAATTTTATGTGAATTTTACATAATGTAGGAGAACAAAACATGTTTTCTCATGCTCTGGAACTTCAAAATAATTCAAATTATATTGATTTTTTTCTTAAATCATCTTCATGATTACACTTGTTCATGTGTCTTTTGTGATGTACTGACTCAGTTTGTTACTGAAACATGATTGAGTTTATTCTTCTAGAATGCCTCTATCAGTATATTTACAGTTCTTTAATTTCTTTACCATTTATGATTGGCAGGTCACTGGCCAAATATGAAAAAGTAGCTTATAATTCTCCCAAATTCTACCCAAAATCTACTTAGTTTTTAATCTAATTTTCCCTTGTGGCTTTGGTGTTATTTATTATCATGTTTAGATTTTAATATATGCATCCACACAGAAACAAAAAATACAGTGGATAAATAAAAAATAAAAAAATTTGATTCTGTACAAAAACTTTCTTGCATGGTGAAAAATAAAAGGGTCAGCTATAGGGCATGACAACACTCTCAGCTCAATATACAAAAAAAAAATTGTCAACCTTTGACACAGGCATATGAAATTATAATATCCAATATCAGATGTATTGTACTGAAGATATGTAAACAATAACATTTAGATTGTTGATTAAAATTATGTGATATAGATGGTTTAGAACAATAAGTAAATTGAACCAGTGATTTATATTTTGATGCTTGTATTTGTGATTAAAACACTGCTTGATATTACAAAGTGTTTAGCAAGTTTGATTATTTTACTCCTTTTAATAAAATGAAAATAATCTCAGAAATACTTAAATATTTCCAGCACACATAACTCTGAGATCACAGAAATTTAACTATCAGATTTTAGAAATATTAATATTTTTATTGTTCTTACAAAAATAGTGGTATAGCTACTGTCATGTAACATAATATATTTTGAAATACTAAGTTTCAAGCACATGCTGTGTTCATGGTTAGTGTTAAAAGAAAATTTTATCTGTTCATATTTGGAAGCTTCTTTATGTTTAAAAACAGCAAATTAACTAGCAAGTTTTCATACTCAAATGAATCAATTAAAAATGGTATTTTGGGGGCCAGAAATACAGCTCAGAGGTATAATTGCCTGTCTGGCAAGCTAAAGATCCTGAGTTTGATGCTCGGTTACCGCCCCCCACCCAAAAAAAAGAGACAGGTATTTTGTAGTTAGAAAGAAATGTAAGAAGATACATCTAATATCCTTACCATTTAGGACACTGACTTATGGGAGAAAAGGGAACTTGCTTATAGTCAGATTCTCACACAAGGGTAGAAATGACAATAATACCAAGATCTTTAGTGAAGCACTGTTTCAGTTTGTGTCATTTTATACAAGTAGATATTATTTCATGGCACAATAAGTTGAATTACTGGTTTTTATATTTTTCTGCTTTATTACTGCAAATTTTTCTTTAAGGGAATTTCAGTACTGATCATAATTTACTCAATCAGAAGATTATATCAATAAAGAGTTTCCATTGAGGAAAAAGGAAATGAACACGAAAGCAATTTAGGTGTTTATTGCACTTCATACAAATTATGACTGCTGATACTTGAAACTGAACAGATTATATTAATTGCATTTAAACAGAAAGTAACTCTATGAGCAACCTTAGCTAAACTACCAATTTACTGATTATTGGGAACAAGACAAAAGTTGGCTTAAGATAAAAGACAAAAAAGTTCCTTGGAAATAGCATAGCCTAATAAGGAGTATTCTAACTTTGCTGCTATTTATGAAGCTTTATAACTCTGGATGTTGTAGTAAAAATAAAAGAAAGATGTCCTGGCAAGTAAGGTGTAAAGAATGTATTATTTTGAGTCAGTAAAAAGGGCTATTTTGAAACAGAAAGAACACTATCTATGTATTTGTAGCTGAGGAATCAGGGTCTTTTAATAGCAAACTATTTGAGAAAATTTTTTTCTGTGTGTGTCAAGTACAATTGTGATGTATCACCAAAAATCTCATGAATTTTCTATTCCATAATAAGTAATGTCAATCAAAATATATTTCCTAGTTTAAAACTTTGAGTTCTTCAACCATTTTGAAGAAGGCAAGAGACACTAAGGTAGCCATTGTTAATCTCCTGTTGTTATGTTTTGAAAACCTATATTGCTTGCAGTGTTCTGTTCTGAAATGCTATGTTGTGTTTGACTCTATTCTGTTTTGTTTTGTTCTATTCTTTTTAAAAGAATTTGAGTTCTTATCAATTTATTATGGAAAAATATTTCTTTAATGACAATTTCAAATTAGAAATTTGAGAAGCATCAGGGTACTCAGGCAGATGTACAGTTAGTAGAAATGCATAACAGCAACTCTTAATCTTTTATACAATTAGTTAATCTTTGAATAATTGTGTAGTTCAATTAGTTCCAAAATTCAGCTAAGTTTTTGAGAATAAAGATGTGTTATAGAGAATTTGGTGCATTATTCGATTCATAGAAACTTAAATTAGTGTTTAAATTTGCATTCACTTAAGTCATTTAATTGAATAGTTTAAAACATGAATATTTTCTAGTATAATATGTGCTTTAAAATTCTGTTTCTTCATTTGCAGAAATAGGATTCAATAATGTTCTTTGTATACATGAGTGACAGGTATATGCATATACACATCTACTGTCATAAAATAAATGCTTCACAGTTTTATAAGATTTTTGCTGTGTAAAACTTTGTACTCAAATGTGCACTACAGAATTTAATTTCCATTAGTCAGTGTATTTTTTGAAACAGTGTTAGAGTGTCAAAAAAATACATGAAAATTTCCATTTGGTTTATTTGTTAAAACTGCTAGGACTCTAAGTTGTTTTTATTAGTGTCGTATTAGAAATGTCATTCATTTAGAGTTTGAGGTTCATGCTAAAATACTGTTCTTACATATACCATCAGTAATTAATGTATTTTATATTTATATTGAGATCTATTCTAAAAAAATAAATCAATGTTATTTTGGTTATAGTGACAAAATACTTGAGAAAAATCAACATAAAAACAGGAAAGTTTTATTTTGGCTTAAATGTTCCGAGGTATTAAATGCATGGTTCTTTGCCCTTCGTTGCTTTGGACCTGTGCAGGCCACAGTTCATTGCAGAAGCACAGGGCAGAGGAGGCCTATTCACCTTTTGGCTGCCAGGAAGAAAACAAAAACAAGAAACATAAGGAGCAAGCGTTTCAATAACTCCTCCAAGGGGATGCCCCTGATGACCCACAAGAGATGATCAACATATATGGCGAATATCTAAATTCAAAAGCATTTGTTGCACTAAAAGATGTATTGCTTTTAAACTCCATCAAAATACTTCTACTCATTTCAAACAAACATACACTATCATTCTTAATCACTTTCTGAAACAGTTTTGAAAGTTGTCTTTCATGAGCGTCTTTATGAAGTGAATGCCTCTGCCAAATACTAAGAGAAAAGCAGGCTCATAAAAATAATATGATGTGTCCTTGTCAGTGTTAATCATTGGATTTGGTGACATATAACTTCTCTCTCTGCTCCAAAGTGAAAATGACCATGAAAGACACACATTTTACCTGTTTGTCTTAGTTACTGTAATAAAGTTCAGTCCAGGTACCATCATTTCCAGCGTGATTTTAATAATCTCTCTATATTATAGAAATCAGGTTTTTTCACTGTATGTCTTCATGTTACCATGCTTCTCTCCTCAAAAAACTTGACAGTATAATTATTTATAGAGTAATGTGATGATTTAAAATATACCTGTCTGTCTTGACAGATGGTATCCAACATGACATGAAGTAACTAATGCAGCCACTATAACATTATTACATTCAACAAATATTTATTGTTACCTACATTATCATCAACTAGTCTCTAGGATAGTGACTGGCACATAGCTGCTGCTCATAATTATTTATTGAATGAATTAATGGATGAGTCTAGTGAAATTATAGCTTAGGAAACACAGCCTTTATATCAACTAGTTCATTCACTATAAGTTAACCTCATACATTTTGTAATAATTTGAGTTTATACTTGTAAAATGAATTTATCCATAGATTACTTATTAGATTATAGACTCTTACTTATGTCAATGAATTTGATAATCCTTCTATAAAGCCAAACTCTGCTACTTGCAAATAAAAGTCAGAGGATTAACACAACGTTATGAGATGAGTAGAGCCTTAGTGACTCACCTCATCACACTGAAGAAGGCTCAATTCTTTGTGGTAGTTTCAACACAAAAAAGTAAATCCCAGAGAAGTAAATTTGATTTAATTTGTCCATGTATCACTTCAGCTGACAAGGAGAAAGAGATAGGAGTACAGGCTGGGGTCCAGGAGGAGCAGAGGGACCAATTATTACTATGCATAAGTTGCTATGTGACTGCCAAGTCGGCAGTATTTTAAATTAATAAATTTTGAAAATTATAAAATAGAAGCAAGTGCATGACACATGTATAATACAGTTGGTCAGATATTGATAACTTGTTAATATACACCGTTTAACTAACTAACCAGATCCTACCTCTAACTAAGCCCCACTCGCTTACTCTTTTACTCTAACCTGAGATATCTCCACCTGAATACAACTGACACTGCAGACCGAATGATTCTTCATGGTCGGGCTGCTACGGGAAAGCTGGATGCTCAGTGATATCTCTATCATCTCATCTCTAGACATCCTCAGATTCTCTTTCCTCATTGTAGCAAAGATTTCCCAGCATTGCCAAATTGTGTGTAGGTCATATAATCATTAGTACGGACTCACAAATAGATAAATTTAATCTTCTCATTTTAATTGTATATATTAGGGACACAGTGACAAATAGAAAATTAAAAAAGAGAGAAAAAACATTTTTATCTCCATTTTTTAACAGAACAATACTGAAACTTGGCCAAGATGTCATGAAACCACATAGATTCACAGTGTGTTCCAGATATAAATTATATTGATTAATTTTCAGAGACTTCAGTGGTGTTTTTAAATGTCCAATTTTCAGTAACATACTTTCTCTAATCCTCAATAGATTGGTGATCTTTATTACTTCCTTGATTATTCCTGAATGAAATTCCACCTAATGTAAATCTTGCAATTTTTACATCCAACACGCAACTCCTTTTCTCTGGCACAAAGATATACACATTTTTCATCAATCTTTGCTAGTCATAGTTTTTGTTAGTTCCACTGCTTTAACACTTTTACCATTAAGATTATGAACTTGAGCTAGTCATAGTGTCAAAATGAGAGTTTGCTTTTTGAGAGTGAAACATAAGTACTTAAGAGATGCTTGAGCATCATATGTTTCCTCACAGAGTATTTTGCAGCTAATAAATGCACATGAAATACTATGCTGTTCTTTTAAATAAAGGAAGCAATAGAATAATTGCAGTATGCTAAATGTAATGTTGGATACATATCACATAATTAAGTTAATTATATTCATTAACTAATGTATTCTGTGTGCATACTTTGTAAGCAGTGCTAATTGTTGCAAATAAAATTCAAAAATGGCTTGAATGCATGGGAGATCTTCAGGAACAATCTGCTTTGAACCTGATAGTGATGATAGTTTTTCTTAATAAAGTGAAGATACACCTCCTTGTCTTTCAAACTTCTCTATGAATAGGCTTTAAAAATAATTTTACTGGGTTTTAAAAGCATTTCCTAGGGTATATTTTACTAGGGTCAGCTATAACCAAAAAGGCCAATTTAAGAATATTGGAAATAGAAATGAAGAAAGAAAAATCACTGCCAAAACAAAAGTATGGATTCATGGGAAATTAAATATTATTCATTTTAATTTGTTTGTTATAATTCAAGAAAAAGAAATATGGGCATATAGTTCAGTGGCATGGTGCTTGCCTGGCCAAGCATAAGGTTTTGAGTTCTGTTCCCAGTAACAAAAAAAAAAAAAAAAAAAAAAAAAAAGAAAAGAAAAGAAAAAATGAAAAATGAACAATCTAAGTCTATAAGTGAAGTGTGTATTTCATGGAAGAACACAGATATTTTAAAAGTTGAATATAAAAGACTAATTTATTTTATATATAAAATATATATTTACATAATTTATTATGGAAAAACAAGACAATATTGCTTTTCAAATTTATGTAAGTGAATTATGAGTTTACTTATAATCAGAGAAAAATAATATTTTTAAACTTGCTGCCTGTAAATTATTTTGCTTTTCATGATAAATCTTCTAAATCTAATGAGAGAAAATTATACACATGATTTACCATGGAGAATATTATTATGTCTTTATAACCACCAGCTCTGTTTCCCAAGACCCACGATGTCACTAGACTAGATGTCTCATCAACTCTTCCATATCTACACTTCAGTTTTAATATGTCTGTTAGATAAAGGGAAAAAAATCTAAAACAACAAAGAACTTGCTTCAAGCAGTTGACAATTATAAGAGGAAAGTAATTGACCCAGTTTGTGACCAACAGAAGAAATAAGTCCAGCGCTGACATAGAGGCTATCGATTTTTTTAGATGCAGATGTTCTATCAAATTGATATCATTCTTTCCCAGCTTTTAGAAGCCATCTTGAAGTAAAAAATAAGGAGTTCACATCATTTGTCACAACACTGTTCCAAATAATGAGCAAATGTTGCTTTCTCAGTTTTTCCAATGACTCTGGAGCTTGTGATAGCAACCAGGTTTGCTTAGTTCTGTCATTTAAGTGTTGTCATTAGATTATAATAGATGGAGAGAAGTCTTCAAATTATGTTCAGTTCCATTTTAATGTTTCCACTACTCAGAATAGTTTTGTATTTACTCCAGATCAGCATATCCTAAGGTATTTGTCCAATAAATAATTTGCCATACATATGAAAGAAAATAATTGTAATTTTTCATGGTCTTTTAGTTTCATTGTACTGCATGAGTCAATGCTTATAGAGCTACAGCTCAGGATTCTGTAGATATTGGTCCCAGGGCACTCCAATGATACTAAAATCCTTGTATATGGGTATTAAAGTTTTTATAAAATGGTGTAGAATTTGCATGTAACTTTCCCACATCCTCCCACATACTTTATCATCTCTAGATTACTTAGATTGCCCAATACAAGTATTATGATAATAGCTCTTATATTTACTTCTTAATAAAGTAATAACAGGAAAGTTATCTGTACATGTTCAGTATAGACAATTTTTTCCTAATATTTTTTGAAAAACAGTTGGTTAAATCTGCAGATGCACAATTTGTAGCTATAGAGGGATGTCAATACTTGTAAATGGACTATTAGAATGCAAACATTATTTTGTACATTTGATTCCAGCATAAATTTTACTCTTATTGCTGAGGATATAGCTCAGCGGCACAAGTGCCTGCCTGGTAAGCAAGGCCCTGAGTTTGATTCCCGGTACCAAATGAACAGGAAAAAAAAAAAAAAAACTAAATGTGTTACATTTTATTCTTATTATGAGATATAATGTAGTAGTCAGTGATAACTCATAACGTGATTTTAGTACAAACTTTCAGTTTTATTTGTAAAACATTGATTATGAAGAATACAAAATTTATAGCAGAGGGCTGGGGATCTAGCTCAGCGGCCTAAGCGCCTTCCTGGCAAGTGCAAGGTCATGAGTTCAATCCCCGGTGCCGCAAAAAAAAAAAAATTTATAGTAGACACAATCATAATACTTAAAAGAAATAGATATTAATTTTATATTTTTGTTTTCTCATAATGATTTTGTGTTTAAAATCTTTATGACATGAAAAATTAAAAATAAAAATTTAGGATCGATAATACTCGAATTTTTATTCTACCAAGTATTTTGTCAGCCAAAAGAAACTACTTTGGAGTCCTTTGGAGTACCATTGCGTTCTCCCAAATATTTATTTTACTATTAGGCACAATATGAAATAATGCCAAGTAAGTACTTTTGAATAAAATGGTCCTACACAAATATACAGATTAAAAAATATCAAAAACTATGGTAATATGGTTTGAAGTTGACCAACCCATATCCTACAAAAAAAATACTTACAAATGCTTTAACTGTGATGATAACAGTAAGAAAAGTGCTATTAAGGGCTGGGGATCTAGCTCAGTGGCCTAAGTGCCTGCCTGCAAGCATGAGGTCATGAGTTCAATCCCTGGTGCCATACACACACAAAAAATTTATATATATATAAGAAAAGTGCTATTGCAGCTAATTCAGATGCTAACATTAGTTCAAAATACTGGAATTAATAGAAGACTTCTGTTTTGGGTTGGAAGTCACCGGGTAGAATATCATATATAGGATATTAGATTAGTTAGTTATCAAAAGAAGGATAAAATATATAATAAATATCTGGGACAACAGTGCAATCAGTATTTCCTTGGTATAATATATGGCCAAAATGAAAAGGAAGAAAGAAAGACTCCAATCCTGAAGGAGTTATGAATATAATAATATATTTCCTGAGTC
>RJWT010007662.1:0-27335 GCA_004365215.1 Cuniculus paca | reverse complement strand
CCTTTAGTTTGTTATACTAGGGAGACAACACAAAATTCACCCATGTGACTCTGAACCATTTCATCCATGAGCATGATCTCAAGTTGCCTCCATCCACCTACAAGGGCCTTGAGGTTATCTTCCTTTATAGCTGAGTAGGTTTCCACCACGTAAAGTACCATGTCTTTCTTATCCATTCTGCAGTTGATGGGTAAGTTACTACCCATCTACCTACTTTTATTTTCTGGCTCCCTGTCACATAGGGCATTGTTCTCTCTCCTTTGAATTTCAGTCTATGAATTTTCTTTCTAGTTAAATGTGTTTCTTGTGTAGAGCATATTGATGGATCCTGTCTCATGACCCACTCTGCCTGTGTTTCTTTCTATTGGTGCATTGAGGCCATCTACATTAATAGTTATGGCTCTCTTGCACTGCATTGTCTCTGCCATGCTATTTTCCTGCCATTGGCTCCCTAGTTTTCCTCTCCATTCAATTGACTGCCCGCAATTTTGGTCCTCCTCTGCTGTTGTTCCTGAGACCGTGGTCCTTTTTCTCTCTCTCTAGAATGTACTTTAGTATTCTTTGTAGGGTTGGTTTGGTGGTCATGAATTCCTTGAGTTATTCTTTGTCATGGAAGTATCTTGTTTCTCCATTAATTTTGAAAGAAAGTATTGTAGGGTACATCAGTCTGGGTTGGAAGTTATTTTCTTTTGGGACTTCTAATACTTCCCTCCAGCCTCTTTTTGACTTACTTGTGTTGAGAAGTCTGCTGTGGTTCTGATGGGTTTTCCTTTATAGGTGATCTGTTTCTTTTCTCTAACAGCTCTTAATATTCTATTCTTGAGTTGAGTTTCTGGGATCTTGATTATTATATGTCTGGGTATAGATTTGTTTTGGTTATAGCTAGCTGGAGTTCTATGTGCCTCACTTATTTGGATGTCACTTTCTTTTTGCATGCTTGGGAAGTTGTCAGAAATTATTTCTGTAAACAGGGTCTTGATGTCATTTGTCTTGACCCCTGCTTTTTCACTCACATTTTTAATTCTTAAGTTATGTTTCATTGGGTTGTCTTGCAGCTGTTGAACTGTTGCTTCCTGATTCCTTGTTATTTTTAAGAGATCTTTCCTTTTGTGATCACAATCTGCAAACCTGTCTTCAAGGTCTGAAAGTCTGTCTTCAGTTTCTTTCAAATGGTTTTGCCAGCTTTCAATGGAATTTTTAATGTCCTGGATATCTCTTTGAATCTATTTCATGCATTCTAAATCTCTCTTATATTGTTCATTCATGGTTTCCCTCATTTTCCCATGCTCTTCTATTTTTTTATTTGCATCTTCTTTAGAGGTGCTTAGTAATTCTTTTATTATGTTTTTCATTTCTTCTTTACCTGGGATAGTATTTCTGTTCTAATTTCTTTTATAGCCTCAGAAAGTTGTTTCTTCACTTAGGTTGACATCACTTCAGACATTTCAGGTGTGCAACTCCCGATCTCTTCTGTGTTACCTCTCCTGGACTTGTGCTGCTTGGATTGGATGCCAGAGATTGCCTTTTCCTTCTTTGTCTTGACATATTCCTGGTTTCTTCCATACATGTGGGTAGTGGGATCTCAGGCACTTCCGGCATTGGCTACAATTTCTCTGAAGCAAGACTATTTGGTTTTTCTAGCCAGTGCTGGCTACGGGTATCTGATGGTGGGCACCCATGCTTCTGGACTGAGCTGGGTAACAGCCCACAAGGGTCCTTGGAGTTTGCATGGGAGCAGAGCCAGTCAGGGCCTGTGTATCTAAGCTGGTTAGGAACCTACATGATGTTGTCTGGAATGCATGTGGCAGTGGGACTAGGCCCAAGCAACCTACTGGAGTCCACCCCCAAGCTGGAGCTTCTAGAAGAAGCCTACAGCAGTCCTGGTCCTGGGCTTATCCTGCCAGACTCCAAAATGGCTCCCAGCCAATAGCTCTCTCCCACAGGAGGACTGGGTCCCTTGCTCTCACTGCCAGCCAGTGCAGACCTCCACATCTGCCACTCTCTTCTACCATTGCAGCTCTCTGCAGAGACCTCTGGGGTCACCCTCAGCCACCACCACTGCCATCGTGGGTCCCCAGGTTCAACAGCTCTTCTTGAAGGGTGAGTCCGGCTCCAGGCTAAGGCACCACCAGCTACCACCTTCTTCTTCATTTAAGTTTTTCTTTTTACTCTCTCGGTGGGCCTCAGTTCCCATTTTAGATTCTTCCTGGGCCTAGGGGACCCACTTCCTTTCTTCTTGTTCTCCCCATAATGCTATATTCTAGCATCTGAACTGTTTTCTCTCAGAGAATCTGTTTACTCTGCTGATTATTGTTCTGCCATCTTTCCGGATGTCAGCAAGACCATACTCTTAAGGGAAGTAAATCAGACATACTTGTATGTACCACATTGTTTCCCTAAACCAAGACTGTAAATAAGGACCAAAATGTACAATAGATATTGTTAAATTAGAAGAAAATGTTCAAACAAGAAAGGGAAAAACAGAAATGGGGAGAGGAAATAAAGGACAAGAAAAGAACAGAAGGAAAAAGTGGAAGTGAAAACTTGTAAATAAGGGAAGAAGGGCTGAAGGAAGGGGAGGGAAATGGGAAAAAAAGAAGCAAGATATACCATGTACAGATACAAATTCCCTCCTATGGTGAATGTCATCACTGTGTATATCTGAAATGTACCAGGAAAATAAAGATGGCTTTGTTTTTTTAGAAAATAAACTCTCCTGGAAGCATTGTAATGATGGTAAAGACAAGACTGAGTCTTTCATTTTGTCACCACATTTGTATACAGGAGGGAAGGTGAACTAATTGATGGGGTCAGTCTCATAGAATGTGGGAAGGAAGCAGAACTGGGTATAGATGGACTGTTTTATAGGAATGGAGGAAAAGCTGAGAGAGCTGCTTTCTGATAGGCTCTGGTTTTTTTTGAATAAGATTGTCATCAACAGAAAGAAGATAGGAGGAATGGGGCAGGGAACTTTTGGGAAACTATGAAATTGTGTAGAGGAGAAGGGAGAGACCAGGGATGTTGAAAAGAATTATCCAGGGGCATTTGGTGGGCAATTCAAGTTGGTGGCACAGACTTAGGAAGAAACGAAACTATGAATTTTTATCATCAGTGTTATTCAGTAAACTCTTTTGGTTTTGCCTCAGTTTCTCTTTTCCTCAACAGAATAAATAATACATATATGAGTAACAGCTTTCAAATACCAAATGAGTAGAGGAGCTTAGAAGGTTAAATGGGTAATTTATGTTATATTCTATAGGCAGTAGTTTTTAAGACAATTTTTTTTTTTTTTGGGTACTGGGGATCAAACTCACAACCTTGTGCTTGCTGGGCAGGCGCTTAGGCCTCTGAGCTAAATCCCTGGCCCCAATAGGCATTATTTCTTTCTGAAATGTAACACAAAATGTATAGAATACATTGCTATTCTTTGAATCTTCTGTTATTAAAATTAGTTCTCTAAATTTTGGTCTTTGAAAATCTGTAACAATGAAGTTACAGACTCTTTTTCTTTTTTTATTGGCTCTTAGAAACACAACAAACTAGTCATTGGAGAGTATCTTGTAGCATAGTATTTTGACATATGAAATTGCAATTACGTGAACAAAATAGTGAAATTAAGGCACATCTCATAACCTTTACCAAAATACTTTAATACATTTTTCAAAACATTCAACTGAAGGAGAAGGTTTGTTTTCTTCTGTTTTTTATCAAGTAAGTTACCACTGTCCATGTGTATTCAATAAAAATGTATTAAAGAATATAAAAAAAAAACTACCTGGAGATAAAATTAAGAAAAACATGACCTAATTTAAATATTTTGAAAGTCGTTGTTGAGCTTATCTCCTGACACTTCTAAGTCACTTTCTAATCACTTGTAATCAATAGGATGAGGTACAGTAAATACTGTATCTATAGAGATAACCACGTATCTTAATTGTGAAAGAAATGAAACATTAATTTTGTTTTTTTGAGCTACTTACATGTGCTATTCAACTATTTATATGTACATTTTAACAAATATTCTGTCTTTAAAAAGTGATGTGCTAAAATATGCCACCATGTAAAATGCATGAAAGAATAAACAAGAGAATGAGATACCCATAGTGAATGAATGTACTTCATGAGGTTTAAGAGTAATTGCTCTGTTGTTCTTTGTTATTAAAGAAATAGTTCTTAGTGGTTTTTCTCCCCTACCACCATGTAAATGAGTACTTAATGACTACCCCTGAAGCTGAAAGAAAAAAATATATTCAAACATAAATCTTGAAATGAGAAGGAAAAAAATATGATAGGGATTAATTTTCTTTTTGCAGAATTTAAGTCTGCCTCTCTCATCTCCTCCAAAACATCTGCCTGAGACAGCTGCTGTATTAATCCTCCCATAATCTTAAATAACCAATGTATCTCAGAGAAACTCATAGCTCTATGTTACTTTGTTTTACCTCCTGTTTGAACTGTTCTTGTCCTCAAAGTGCCAGCTGTAGCCTTGTTTTCTTCCTTTCATTCCTTACCTTACCCTGCCATAATTGTCCAACTGTCTTTTCTCTCAGTGTCCGGTTTTTAGGTTGGCATTAACTATTTGAATTGGAGCAGGCACACCGTAAGGAAGTGCTTGTCCTAGGAGCTTAAGGAATAAAGGAGAGCTGAAATTATCCAAAGCCCACTGCTGCCT
This sequence comes from Cuniculus paca, assembly GCA_004365215.1. Lineage (NCBI taxonomy): Eukaryota > Metazoa > Chordata > Mammalia > Rodentia > Cuniculidae > Cuniculus > Cuniculus paca. The sequence goes on along the minus strand of RJWT010007662.1, from coordinate 22,663 downwards.
GCATTGCTTATTCTGTTGGAAATGTTAACAAGCCAGTGAAATTCGTATGTGGAATGTTGCACTATTTGGCTTAAAGACTACTTTATATTTATTTTTAGACTTTTTTTCTCCAGTCTTGAGACAAACTAAAAAAAAACATTTCCCATTTTCTAATGCTTTGATTTTCTTCTTCCTTATTGGCCTTCCCTCTAAAAATAAAAAGATCTTAACCGTTGGTTTTATATAATGCAAAAGAATAGGGACCTTGGCTGCTTCCCTATCTTTAGGAATTTGGAAAAAAGAATGACTAGTCAATAATTTGTCAGATAGCCAGGTCTGTTTCTGGTTTGCCTAAGCGATGGTGATTCCAAACCCTAGGAGAAAAAAAAAAAAAAGGAAAATGTCTTAGAAATTCAAATTTATGTGAAGCAAAACTGTGTGATCTCCTGAGTGTTAGTTTACCAAACTCTCATGCCCCTGGATGTCTTTACTTGAACTTTAAGTTTTAACGTCACTATTATATCCCAATAATTTCATTCTCTTAGTCCAGTCCATGGACTAGGGTCTGATTTAGCCCATTTAATCACTTTTGTAAATGACTACTAGAACAGAAGAACTTGACTGATCGATACTCTCTCTTTAAGCAGTGTTCCTTTGAATGCCAATTTAAGCTAAGACCAGTTAACTAAATAATTTAAATAACTACTCTGTGTGAGAAGGTGCTTTTTGTTTTTACTAAAAGACAAACAAAACAACAACAAGAAAAACTGTTCACCAAGTTAGTTGTGAAATAAGCCATTGTTACCTCAGAGTTTCCCAGTGGTATTGCAGTTGGATACTATAATTTATAGAATGAAAATGCCTGGAGGCCAAGTGGGAAACATGAAGCAAGGAACATTGGACAAAGTTACGTTTGAGAGCTGGACCTTGTTTACATTATCTGCATACATTCTGGCTGGCAGCCTCACTGCAAGGTTTTGTCCCAGAATAAGCATAAAACGGTTACAAACTACACACAGATTGGCTGGGTGTCAAATGTCAATGTTCTTTTGATGGCTCTTTTTCTCAGAAATATTTTGTATTTTCCATGTGCACTGCAAAGGCTGGCTATGCGGCAAAAGAAGAATGAATCTTTTGACCCATAAAAATTAGTTAGCAATTGCCCAAAACAGAGAAGCTGCTGCTCGTACGTAGAATCAGAAGCTCACGAAACCTCATCACAGTAGTGTGTTCTGAAATGCACTGGGTATGGGCTTGCAGATGCTCCTTCGAGGGTCATTCATTCATTCAGCAAATATTTTTTTCAAATACCTTGCTTGTATTCCCCTTCTAGGTACCTACCCGAAAGTGAAAGACATCATGAATACCCATGTTTATAGCAGAACAATTCATAATAGCTAAATCTCAGAAATGACCTATATGCCCATCAACAAATAAAGAATAGATAAAGAAAATGTGGTATTTATACACAATGGAGTACTATTCCACCACAAAAAAAGGATAAACTTGAGTCATTTGTAAGGTAAAATGATGCATCTGAAGACCATAAAATTAAGTGAGACAAATCAGACACAAAAGCTTAAATATCACATGGTTTCTCTTATAGGAGAAATCCCAAATATAAATAAAGAGTAAGATAAAATATAGATAATAGGAACTGGGGAGATCTTTTTCAAATAGGAAGGGAATCAAGAGATGGAGGCAAGGAGGAGGAAAGGAGGGGAAAAGGAATGAAAAAAAAAGAGTTGAGATCTGTTACGTATATGCACCATCTCCCCACAATGAATGTAATCATTATTGTAATGTAAACATATACTAATAAACAATAAAAACTGACTGGGTGTGGTGCTGCCTACCTGTAATCCCAGCAGAAGGATAGTCATGAGTTCGAGGCCAGCCTGGGCTAAATAGTGAGTTCAAGGCTCAGCCTGGACTACATAGTGAGACCTTGTCTCAAAAAAATAAAAAAATTTAAAAAATAAAAAATAAAGAGAAAAAAATCTTGCTTGTGCACAATGCTGCATAAATTTCCAGTTGTGGGCAAGAAAAAAATATATATAATCCCATTCTTAGCCATAAAGAATTCAAAAGTTAGGTGAGAATATATGATATTCACATATGAACAGCTGCATAATAATGTATGGAGCTATATGTTTCAGAGCCAAGCCGGTTTAAGTCCAGTGAAGGTTAGTAGGGGTGAAAGCACTGGAACAGAGGCCTAGCTATGGTATCACAGGTGACCAACTGAGCTCCAGAAGATGACCCTACTTGGGGAGTAGTAAGAGAGAAAGGAAATTTAGAGCCAGACTCTGAACATATCTATCAAGCCGAAAGCCCTTATCTGAGAGATAAGAGGAGATAGGAAAGATTTTCATTAGGAAAAATTGGTGTTTTAATTAAATTTATTGTTTTATATTTATGACAGATATTTTAAAAACAAAGGCCAGAAGGATACTTTAAAGAATGTTACAGTAACATCAACAGGAAGAAGTAAAGGTTGGTTTAGGTTGGAGGAGTGGGAATGAAAGGTAGGCACAGAACCAGAAGATATAAAAAGAGAAAGGATAAGATTTTAGTATCTGGCTTTGACAAGATAAGATACAGGCAAGAAACATTGACGCTGAAGTTTAGTACCTTTGTTATAAGAAAAATGATAATACTGTTGACAGATACAAAGAAATCAGCTGGCCTCGGAAGGTAATGAACTAGACTTCATGAAATAAGCAGAGAGTTCTTAAGAAGAGTCAGCACTTTAGAAGAGTGTAAACAGCTTATGTTGAGCATTGTATTGGCAGCTTCACATTGCTACAATGAAATACCTGAGGCAACTAATTTATAAGACGAAAAATTTTTTTAGCTCACAGTTTGGATTGGGTCTCTGTAGAGAGCAGCACAACATGGCAGGAGCATATGTCAGGTTGACTGCTCAGATGTTAAGTCAGGAAACAGACACAGTGAGGCAGAAAGAGACATTAGGGTCCCATAGTTCCCTTTGAGAATCTAAGGACGTCCTACAAGGCCCAACCTCCCACAGATTCCATCACTCACTATAGCACCACCCTGGCACCAAGCCTTTAGTACATGGCCCTTTTGGGACACTCATTACCCCATAGCAAGCAGCATCCTCTCAAAGGGAATCTGTAAGACTGTAAGAGTTTTACAGTAGAATGTAAAGGGAGAAAACACCAAGGACTGTGAAGTCCATGAAGGTTAGTAGAGTGAAATCACTGGATTACGGATATGACTGTATCTCACTGATGGCTACATTAGAGTGATTTTCTATGATTCTGAGCTGAAAGAAGGAGAGTTAATGAGGAAATACAGGAAAACAAAGAAGTAGAATGAAAATGAGCAGAATGTCACACAATCAAAAGTTAATGAGTTTTGAGTTGAAGAATGACATTGTGTAGTGAGGTAACAAGAATGCTGAGGAAGAATGTGAGCACTGTCAATTTTTGGTCTAGACATTTAGGCGTCAGGTTGTTTTATGAATTGGGTATGTTTATTCATTTTGTTTGGGGCTTTAACATTGCACTAGTTTCTTTTCTGGTTTATTTTAGAAGATTTCTTCTTGCCCTTTACATACAGTGCAAGAGCTATTTTATATCCCTTTGCTACTTTTCATACCCAGTGCCCTGCTAATCGGAATCAACCTGTATGGTACAATGATTGTTGTGAGAATTAAATGAACATTGATTGGGATATAATAAACACTAAACAAAGATCACTTGAATTTTCAAAACTTCTGTCTTTCATATGTTTTGTATCTACAAATGCCTGAAATTTTCTTTGAAACAAAGGTGATGCCTTTACTGTTTTAGTGTTCTCCTGTGAAGACTTGGGTCAACATCATGATATATGAAGTTGAGAGGTTCGAGAACCACAGTTTTATGAAAGACTGATCCTTAGCTCAGAGTTTCCTGCAATTATTGTGCTCATTAGATTAAGTATACACCATAAACCCAGGACTTCAAAGGTTGAAAAGAAATACTAGATTCCTTCCATTCCTCTGTTCCTTATGATGGTTAATGCAGTTCTCTGCTTCCTTTCTCTGTATCTACGCCCAAAAGAATGCCAAGAGCAAAAGCCTTATGGGTTGTCTCATTTTGCTGTTCACATGATATCTTCATCTGTTCTGGAAGGAACAGCCCTAATTTCAGCCAAGTGAATTGGAAGCAAGATAAATGACCTCTAGCACACTTTTTTTTTTTTCATAATATTTGGGTGTCTTTTATACTTCTCAGTGAAAAGAAAATTTACTGCTTGGCAATCCAGGTCAACAAAATTTTTCAGCAACTTAATTTAGAAGTGAATTATTCTCTTGAATAGACCCATTCTTTGCTTGAATACAAAGCAGTCTTTTCATGCACTTCCCAAATAATCATCCTACTTGCATTTACCTGGGTTTCCACTAATGTCATTTAATAAAACAAAATGTACTTTTTCCTAATAGAGGTTTCAGACTCTCCAGTATAACATCTCTATTATGGTGCATGCTCTGAGTTCTTTTTATCTAAGTAATAAATCTGCAATTTGTGAAACTCATTCCCAAACTTTAAAGCTACTTCTCTGTTCTCTTTGGCATAGATTTTAGGTTTTATTTGCTTCCAATAAAATTTTCCAATGGAGAAAATAGGGTCTAGGAGTAGTTATTATTTTATAAATAAAAATGGAAAGTTCTGCCTAGAAGTTAGAATATTGCATGAATCTATCATTCATTTCATCAGCCACTTTTATGACTTTTAAACTTAAGCCCTGAAGTTAAATGAAGGTTACATTTACTCTCTATGTTATGGTAATGATAATAAACTTGTAGAAATATTTGTATCATGTTGGTCACTTTTGGTAGATCTCTTTGCAATGGCAAGTGAAACTTTGAAAGAAATCAATGTCAAGATCAGACAAAAGATTGATCAATTTAAAGTGACTTTCAAGTTAGAATTTTAAAAAAGCAATGAAAATAGTACAAGAACAAATCCTTTCTTACAAAATATACCAAGGATAAAGAAAGTTACATAGAAATTTCAGAGATTCAGGCTCCACCATCATCTTCATTAAGAGAGATAAACAAAACAGGTCTGCTCCAGAAACTGCCTTTTGTTGGTAACATTCAAGAAGGGAAGTGTTTTGACCAGTTCTTGCTTAGAACAGTCTCAAATTACAGTCAAGAGTGATGTGCACTGTTTCTCAAAGGAATCAAAGGGAAAAACTAAAATCCGTAGTGTGAAATTTGCTGTTGACAAGATCAGAGTTTCATCTGTCGAGAGAAATCCAGTAAACCTAAGAGCAGCTTGTTTAAGAATCATGCCAGCTGATATATACCTTCTGATACTGAATCGAACAGACTGCTTGCCTTCCTAGACTACTTTATGTGACCATACAGAGATCTGAAACTTTCTTGAAATTATGTTTCTGGGCTCTGAATGAAATTCTTTCAGTTCCGTAGTCTTTGAAGATTATTAAAACTTTCTGAAGGAGACATTCAGAAGCTACCTCAATACTGGTTGTTGTTTCTCGCTTTCAAGAGGACATACAAGAAATTTAAGTAAACCTATTGCATAAGCATGATTAGAAGTGCAAGGAGAAAATTTCTTCTACAGTCAGAATTATGCCAGTAGAGCCAAAAATTATCATTAGCCACACAGAACTGAAAGCAGGCATGCGATTAATGTCTGTTTTTGAGTAAATGTATTAGTTTCATTATAAAAGTTATAGAATTGCATGCAGAAATTGTTTTGCTGTTTTACTTTTTCTTACTTATAAAAATTATTCATAAAACTAAAAATCAGATTTCTTATTAAATTTATCATAATTTTTACAAATGTCATTTTTAAATACATCACCTATGGAAAGATTTATGTATTTATTTATTTTTGAGACAGAGTCTCACTTTGCAATTCAGGCTGGCCTTGAACTTGCTTCTGTAGACTAGGCTGACCTCGAATTCACATCGATCCTCCTGCCTCAGTCTCCCAAGTGCTGGGATTACAAGCATGCCCGGTTCAGATAGATTTACTTTATGATATGACTTTAAAACTTAAGACCTGAAGTTGTATTTATGGAGGAGCAAATGGTAACTTACTGTATAATCTTGAAGATATTTGTGCCCTATCTGCTCAGTTTTTCACTATCATTATATGAATTGTTAATAAAATGTTTAGAATAAGTTTGGCACATGGTAGGTTTACACCAGTGTTTGTTAGGTTATTGTTGCTTGTTGTTGTTATTATTATACTTATAAGTAATCAAATGTAATTAATGAAAATGGCATCCAGCACTAAGTGCTTGCATAGTTCCAACTAAAATATGTCTTAGAACAAAACATTAAGTGATAGATATCTAATAAAGTGTAGAGGGAAATGTAGCCAGTAGATGTCATTTGAAACGTGTGGATTCATGAAAACCAGTCTACTTCTAATACACCCGTTAGTTTTCCTGCAGAGACAGAAATACTATTCATTCTCTTTTTCAAAGGAATTCACTCCAAATTGAATTACCTTTCCTGACAAAGTTCCTTTCATCAGGCATCTTTCAGATCTCTGCCTGCTCTTCAGTATGGTCGGAATCATCTGTCTTATGACCCTTTATTCTCTGAGACCTTCTAGGGGATGAATTTTAAAAAATTAGTTCATGAGACTCTGTTACTCACTTAGGGAACCATTCACAGTGGTCTTCTAGAAGCATTGCCATGTCTCAGAAGGGGGCACAGTGAGTATTGGGATCAATAAAGGTGATCGTTTTGGCTTAGTGAGACCAGGAAATATTTTTCCATTTTCACAAATATAGAGACAGTAATAGATTCTGAAAGCTTGGGGCTTAGCTATCTGTAACATGACATCCACCCAACTTGGTACCAGGCCCAGAGAAGCAACTTATCTCACTAAGAGTAACCTCTATGTTCGCCTTCTTGCTCCAGTAATAAACTTCCTATTCCTTTTCGGCGCCTGCGCTGAGCCCTCTCCACGCCTAAGACTCCACAACTACCCAAGCGCTTCACCCTCCAGACCCAACCGGCAAATCTGTTTCCTGTTTTGCGCGTGCAGATGCTCCTTCAAATCAGCTGTTAACATGTCATTTTGCTCACCTTCCAAACTCCTCCCCAAGCCAGACATGATAGAAATACTTCCACCTCTTTGTTCTCACCCCAGGGTGCTTGCATCCGTTCTGCATTCCTCCCTTGCCAGCAATAAAAGCCTCGTTTCTCCTTTCTTTGTTTCTCTATCGCACCAAAATCTTATCAGGCAGTATCCCTATAGCTGAGATTATACCTTTACATTGTGTCTTCCTATGAAGTCCTTAAGGGCCGGGGATCTGGCTCAGTGGCCTAAGCCACTGCCTGTGAAGTCCTTATTGCCTAACATTTTTGATGCTGTGATATAAAACAGAAAGTTGCTTAAATGTCTACCATCCTCCATTGTGGAAAATAAATTTCTTTCCACATGTAGGAAAAGTTTTATTCTTTTTAGCTTCCTTCTAGCTTATATTGATGTAATTAATTTTTAACCTATCTAAAACCTGGATATCTCTGCAGATAACTATAGAGACCCTCTTAACTTGCCCAACTCTCATATTAGCATTTGTGTCCTTATACCTTTTGTTACTAAGCAAGAACATATTATTTCTAGAACAAACGATAAAAAGGTTGAGAGTCAGTTAAGCATCAAAGCTCTGTGGTGAGATTATACATCACTACTTTCTATGTTCATGACCATTTGAGTAACAAGAATCTTTTTTTCAACTAACTACTTACTGGGAAATTAAAAATGTTTACATTGTGAAGTTTTAAGATTTGTCATACTATGGTGGTGCTTTTTTTTTTTTTTGCATTTTTAGTCTTTTCTCTCTACAATTAAATTAAGAGTTTAAATATAACCCTTTCAAAAGAAATGAGACTGAAAAAGCAAATGTTGACAGCAAGATCATTAAATTTTGTCCTTTAATGTTTTCTTTTGCCAACAGATTGCTATTTTCATCATCCCTTATTCATTTCAGCTCTACAAATTCTGATCAAAAGACTCCTTTCAGATTTGAAAAGAATTAAAAAATGATCCAAGAAGCTGAAGTGGATTTTCTAAAGGGTAGTCAATAATTGTTTGGACATCATTTATTTCCCTAAGAGCATTTTTTCACAATCCTTTCAAAAGACAACTAAATAATATTAAGTTAAAAGAACACCCTTTGTGGATGCTTTGGATAAATTGTTTTTAATGCTGTAAAGGAATAATTTCTCTCCGAAAGAGGGCATAATTCTATAGCTATAAAACATAGAGAGTTAAGTCTATATGGTATCTTACATGTCAGGGGCTGAGGAGTTCTTATAGGGAAAATTACCTCTCTTCCATCCAAAGATGTGTTGAAAAGTGCCTGCTCACTCCTTGTGGTTTCCATGGTGCTAATGTCAATGCCTTTTGTTGTAGGCAGAATACTTCTATGAATTCCTGACCTTGCGCTCCTTGGATAAAGGCATTATGGCAGATCCAACTGTCAATGTCCCTCTGCTGGGAACAGTGCCTCACAAGGCATCAGGTGGGTAGTCTCTGCCTTGGAGAAAAGTTTACACTTCAAATGTAATGGTGAGGAATAAAATATTTAAGAACCGAATGTCATCCGTCAGAACGATTATGGAGTGTTTGTCTAAAGAGGGCCGTTGAGTTTAGGGGAGCTCAGTTACTATCCTTCAGGCAAAAGATTAAGATGCAAGTGAAGAAATGATAGTTTTTATAATTTTCTGAAAACTCAGAATTTCCCCACCCCATACCCACTTCATAAATGATTTCAGATTACAAAAGAAGAAAGAACTAAAAATAAAAATATTTGGTGAGATATATCCAGCCAATAAGTGTGGAATCATATAGTGCACATAAATGTGGAAAAAATTCAAAGTAAATGATTGGTGGACAAAGCCCTGGGTTCAATCTTTAGTACTGCAAAAACAACAAAAACAAAATAATTGGGAGCAAATGGGATAAATCTAGAAAAACTCCCCCAAACTAGCATATTATTAGTAGGAATTTGAAGGAAAGAAGAGACATAAAAATGTGGGAGAAAAAAGATTCAAACTTTCAGATCTAATAATCTTTCTCTGCTAAGAAAATAATAGTGATACTTGTTTCCAGCTTTCTTTTTCTACTCATATATTATCTAATTTGAGTACGGTACTTTGAGACCAAAAATACAGCACCATTTTATAAATTAAAAAATGAAGATTTATGAGGTTTAACTGACTTACCTAAAGTCAACTATTAGTAATAAACAGTGAAACACAGGTGAGAGCTCAGGATTTCTAATTTTTTGAAAGATACAGAAATACTTGTATGAACATACTCATGTATTTGCTTCTAGTCTTCTTTAATATATATTTTTACATCATTATAGTAATGTTAAATGTATGACTTTGCATTATAGTTTTTTCCTTTTAGCATTTTATCATAAAGCATGTTTGTATCATTTATAGATTTTCCCAACAATTATTTTCAAATAGCTTTGTAAAGCACTAACATGCCTATTACAATATTTTATGAATATACCATATTTTTTTTTACACATTCACTTATTGTTTGTTCATGAGATTGTTTTTAGTTTGCATTCTACCATTATCACAATAAAAATCCTCTTAAGACTGATAGATGGCAGATTCCACAAGGGCAGAGGCCTTACTTGTCAAAGAGTAGATACTCAGAATAATTAATTGTTAGATTAATGTGTGTATAAAATCTTGGTGCTTATCTCTTTTTTTTTAAAATTTGAGGTAGAATTATTGCACAAGAGGTTATGAATGATTAACTTTTTAAAAATCTTTTAAACAAATAGCCAAAATACCATTGTTATTTTCTATAAAGTTTGTACTCACTTGTACCCTGGCTTGCAGTGTGAGAGTGTCCTGCTTACTGTAATCTCATGTAAATAGGTCATTAATTATGCAATTACTTTGCTGATTTAAAAAGTGAAAAGTGATTTTTTAGTGATCTTTTTCATTTGATTTTTTCCGATTTTATTAAGTTTTTAGAAACTTCTTGAATCTATAAGAAAATGTAAAATATCTGTTGACCATGCTTACTTTTACAGTGGGATAATGGTGTTTTTATTGGCTTGCAAAGTTTGCTATACATAAAGTCCATATTTAAAAAATTCATTTGTATTTTATCTTATGTTTTGGAGTTAGAATAAAAGTCTATGCTGTCAAGCCTGTCTTTTGCTTTGCAATTTTGCCTCATTCCTTTTATGTCTAGAAATTAATTCCTATTCCAGAGAACAGTTAAGTGATAACTTACATATGCTTTTACTATTTTATAAAAATTTATTTTGGCAATAGTATAAAGCAGGGCTCTTACCCAAGTTATTTTTCTGGGTCATCAGCTTTTCCAGTGTAAAAGACTGTGAATTCATGGTTTATTTCACTGTAAGTTCTTCTACATGTGGTTGTTTACAGCTTAATGTTTGTTTTAGTATTATAATAGTTGTAGATTTTAAAGTAATTGATAGCAAAACCATCTGTTTTAAAAATTTTTAATCTTACTTTTCTAGAGGAACATTGGAATAATTTTGTCAGATGTCAAATGAAAATTCCTTTAGGAACTAATTTAAACCTATTAAAGGTTTTCAGGTTGCAGTAATCTGCCACTTGCACTGAATCTACATTGCCACATTTCAGACTTGCAAGACTAAAATGAGCAGTTTCCTATCATTAGTGCCATCATGAGAGTAGACGGGGAGTATAATCTTGGTACGCTTCAATCATCAAAGTGCTGTAGTGACAAGCAGCCCTCACGGGGAATTTGCTACCTATCTAGGGGGGCAAAAGTTCTGGGTTAAAGGAATGAAGGTCTGAGTTTTGAATATTTATTTGCTTGAGATTTGTGGCCCCAAGAACATGAACATCTCATCCAAATATATGAATATCCCGATGTCAGTCAGATGGCAAGACTGGGCTTTACCGTATCATGGAGACAATTTCCAGGTTCTTGGAATAATGGGCAGTACTCAGTCTCCTGCCATGTTACATGGTATTCCTTGGTAGTCAAAGAATTTTATTTACATTTTTAATCATATTTTTGCATATATTTGTTTTAGAAGTATTCAGAAAAAAATACATGTCTCTTGGTTTCCAATTTATATTTTTAATTTTTCTTTTGTCTTTTTCTGATTATTAAAGAAATAGAAGTTTACTGCATTCCATTAAAAATGCATTAACTGTTAATTATACAGTTAACAACTGTTAGGCTTCCATTTAGTATGGCACCTTTGGAGTACTAATTTAATACTTATATCCTACAACTGCCCAGCTTTATTCAACTTTTGTGCCTAGTGAAAAAAAAAACTTATTGAAGTTCTACCTCCTAGGATAGTAACACATAAAGTATTAAACATGATGTGAGGATATCCTAATAGCTTATGTCTATATAAAACATCAACTTTTAATAGTGTAGAATTTTTAAAAATAATATAGTTTAGAGGAAAAAGTGGATGGAGCAAAGTGAGATAAAAAAGGACATATTTTTTACTGTGACATGGTGATATGTCTACATGCTTGCGTGCATGCATGTACTGTTTTGGAAACACATGTTGAATTTGTTTGTAAAAATGCAGGTGCAAGAGGTTTATGGGAATTTTAGGGCATTGCGAGTTCATTAGCCTCATTAGCTCAGTCACAACAGTAGGAGAAGTGAAGTTACCTTGAATTATTAAAAAGTAACCAAATCAGTGTGTCTTTGCTTTTAAGCATCCAGGTAGCTTTCATTATTCTTCTGGGCTATTTTATACCCCCAAGCTGCTAAGCTGTTCTTTTATCCCACAGACTCCTATATGCCTGAACGCTGAATGAAAAAAGAATGCTCTTGATCTTTAACAATTATGAAGTGCCTGCCTTCTGGCATCTGAAAAGAACAAAAACAGGAAATACAAACTGCAGGGTGGTTCAGTAAAATTACTGAGTTGTATAACAAAAAACAGTTTCCATAAAGCCAAGGGTTGGCCTCTTTGAACACTCTGTCTCTTTCAGAGCATGAAACCCACAGCACAGTGGTGTTTCTCAACTAAGGCTTTCAGGAATCCAATGTCTAGAAATTTTTAAATAGGTGATAATGTTAGTGGCCCCACTTCTTAGCAGAATATGAAACTTAGAGTAGATAATCAGTGTTTGCTGAAAGAATGAATGACTGTCAGAGGAGCTCAAAGCACTGGTGAACATTTGCGTTGCATAATTTCTAACCATCGAATAGTGTATAATCCTGTGTGTTGAGGTTGAGCCCTTATCTTCCCTTCTAATCTCTGCCTTTGTTGTAAGGGCAGTGGGTCAAATAATGGAGACTGGGGCAATGAGAGCACCATGCCAATCTTGGAGTAGAAGAGGTATTCATTCAATTAGAGTAAGTTCACGTTTACTTCTACATGAGAATTAGTTTATGTGCAATCAGCTGCACAACAGTGTGTACTTGAATGCCATGTGAGTTAAGTTTCATCTGCTTTAGTTTTCTTAAATTGTTTTAATTCATTTCAGTTTAGAATATCCAACCTAACCTGCACTGGAATTTACAACTGGCCTAACTTCATTTAGCTTTAGTGAAAGTGGCCCTCTACTCATGTTCTTACTGTTCCAAAGCACAATGTGAGTTGCATTTCTATTATTTCTTAGAGGTAAATCATCTATGCTTTTTCTGCCTTTGATGCCTTTTTTCCTTACATGTATCTTTCCAGATACATACTGTTAATATTTATTCTGTCTACCATTGTTTATTGTGATTCTAGTTTCTACGTATGTGCACATGTGTATATACAAGGGTGTACTTGAGAATATAAAGGTATGTCAGTATGTCTCCATGACATCTATCATGTCCCTCAGTACTTAATTTCTGGCAAATAATATAGTAGGTGCTGAGATTATTTAAAAAACAGAAATAGGATATGGTCATTTTACCTGTACAATCTCATCCTTAGACCATAATAAAATCAGTATACTGCAATAAAGTCATATGTGGAGATGTTTGTAGGATATACAAGTGAAATGACTTAGGCAGAAGGAGTTCAGAAAGGGCACAGAGAGTGAGTATTATTTAATTTTAGCTTTGAAAGTGTAGTGAGAGGACACTAGACAGAAGAGAAAGTGAATTTCAGGCAGCGGAGTACACAGTCAAGACACAGTTGGAAAACTATGAGAAACGCAGACTAAGCAGGCATAATGTTCATAAAAGGCAGAAAATGGAGACGAGACTAAATAAAGGCAGATTTTGTTTTGCTTTAAAGCAAAATTATTTGAAATCTTTTAAAAGATACTTATATTTTTGTTACCTAGTCAGTCTTATGAATAAGATTTATATAAGCAAAAGGAAAGACAAGCAGAGTTTGTACAAGAGTAAAGAATTTCTATTTCATGTTTTAAAAGTGAAAGATGGGCAATTCTGATTACTGTAATTATACAGTTCATTATTTTCTGCATTGACACTCATACACTAGATGCGTCCTAACTTCTGAACTTTATTGCATTGTTCTTTTCAAATTATTATGTGTTACTGTTGAGATCATAACTATGCTTACATGGCTCCGATTACAAAAGAGATAGATATACGTAGGTAAAACTTTTCTCCATGGATGGATGTGATTTTTAATATGTTGGTTTGTAATTATTTTATACAAATAAGCAAAGTTTTTGTTTATTTTGATTTGTGTGTGTGTGTGTGTGTGTGTGTGTTACTGGGATTGAACCCAGAGCCTTCACACTGAGCTACTGAATCCTCAGTCCTCCTTTCATTTTTTATTTTGAGACAGGATTTTGCTAAGTATCCCAGTTGCCCAGGGTGGGATCAAACTTGCTACCATGCCTCAGCTTCTCAGAATGGTGAGATTACAGGTGTGTACCACCATGTCTAACTCAAAAAAAAAAAAAAAAAAAAGCAAAATCTTAAATCTGGAATGAGCTAGAACTTTTGAAAATGAAAAAGTAAATGAGAGTGGTGGCACATGCATGTAGTTCCAGCACTCGGGGAGACTGAGACGGGAGAATGGTCAATTTGAGCCTAGCCTGGACAACTTAAGTGATTTAGCAAGAACCTGTCTCAAAAATAAAAAGAGTTGAGGATGTAGCTCAATGTGAAGGCCCTGGGTTCAATCACCAGTAGCATAAAAATAAATAAATAAGATGAAGAAAGAAGAAAATAATTTATATTGATAGAAAGTGGGTGGAATTTTAGACTATTAATTCTTAGTCATCTCATTTCTATTGGTTAATAAGATGAAAGTACCTCATCTTCAACTATCTCCAAAATTGCTTGCACTTTTTCTATTCAAAAACGTAAACAACTGTTTTACTCTTTTGCAGTTGGCACAATTTGACCATAATGCTTCAACATGTAAATGTTTTTCAAATGCAAAACATTTTTTTTTAAAAACAGAGTCTCCCTGTGCATTTCAGGCTGCCCTTGAACTCACTATGTAGCTCAGGCTGGCCTGCGATCCTCCTGGTTCCGCTTCCTAAATACTGAGATTATGCCTGACATTAAATGAAAATATTTTTGATGAAAAAAAACCTTTACACAAATTTTCTAAAAATTCTTTGACAGCATCACTGTTAGTCCTCTGACCAAGAGCCTGATGAGTCTAAAGCATGCAAAATCAGTGGGTCATAGCAGGTACAGTTCTCTACTTGATCTTCGTGTTCGGCAATACACAATATGCACACATAGTAAAATTTAAAATTAGGCAAATTAGAGACAGAGACAGAAAAACCAGTGGATTCGTAGTTACAAACCAAAACAAATATGATGACTACTTTCAATTCTAGTTTAAGTCTGTGGCTTTAAAAGTGTCAATTTTAACCTTATTTTCTAAAGTTTTCAAAGATTGAGATATTTTTCTATCATAAAATATCTCCAAAATAAATCTCTAAACCTAAGTTCCACAAAGACAGATTTTAAAATTTGTTTTATTTGACGCGTATCTTGAGAGCTTAGAACAGTGACACATAGCATGCATTTAATAAGTATTCCTTGAATGGATAAACTCTTCATTCTGACTCCAAAGTTTGTATTTAGTCATTTAAAAGGGAAGATTAACCTTGAAAACCATAACAAAAGTCTATTTTTTCTCAGTACTAAGGGTTAAAATCAGGGGCCTTCCCGCTGAGCTATATTTTCAATCCCTTTTTATTTTTTTTTTCAATTTTTGAAACTGGATCTTGCTACTTTGATAAATTGTCCAGGCTGGGCTCAAACTTGTGATCCTCCTGCCTTAGCTTTCCAGAGTGCTGGGATGACAGGTGTGAGGCACCGTGCCTGACATGAAAGTCACTTAAGATATGTTTTCTTCATTGAACTTTCTGCTGGATTTTGTACTGTCACTTTTCTTATCCTGCTGCTGTGCAGAGTTTTATTTTGTTTGTTTGTTTGGGATTTTTTTTCTTTGTGTCACCAGAGGGCAGGCTGCCAAGAGTGCTCCTTCCTTTCCTTGCTTCAGAAGCCATGTTAATAAATCACACACTTTTATGTGAGCACTCCACACTACCTGGACACCCTATACACACATAACTGAAATATGTGAATATATGGGTTTTATAAATCATGGGCTTTTAGTATATCAGAAGCTATAATTGAAGTACTAATTATTCTTAAAACCACACACCTAATAAGATGCTTTTTAAATTTTTTGATATTTAATGTCCAAGATATATTTTGAAATTTGATAATGCCAACAAGCAGAAATGAAATGTTCTTTACAAACATCCTCTCTTCCATACTAAGGTTCTGGAAGCTAAAATAAAACTCATTTTGTTTTGTTTTTTTGAATCAAGTAAGCTTCAAAATGGAGGCTGAATAAGGTTAAAAAATCTAAATGAAAATAAAGATTGAATGATGACATGTTTTGAGGAAGATTCTACAGGTTCTACTCTTAACTCCTTTCAGATTCTTCTCTATTTTTATGGCTTCTTATGCCTCAGGACAGTTATTGGCTGACACCCATTGGGAAGATTCACAAGAGGTTAAAATCTCTTAACTGAATGAAGGATAAATACATTGAAATAACAAATTTTTGAAAAACTATTCATCAACTCATCAATTTCTTTCTGAAATAGAAATCTCTCTAAGTGGATTTTATAAATTGGAATTTTTATACTATGTGTGTCCATTAAACCAAAATTTTCAATAGAGACTATTCGAAACTTTAGAGAAAATTCTGGTTTTCTCTCTCTTTCTACTTACTTGAAAATATCTGTATTTTTTTCGTGGTGCAATCAATTATTTGCAGTGCTCAAATCTCAAGATTCAGGACCCAAGAAATACATGTTATCTGAAGAATGGGACAGTAATTTGACAATCCCAAAGACTTCAGAAAGAGTTTTGGTTGTCAAGCATGTTAAGAAGATTGTATGACAAGCTTGAGGGTACTAGTGGAGAAAGAGCAGATCATTTTTCAGCTCATTTCTCTTATAAATCTAGGAGGAAGATTAGATTTGTGAACACTAAAGAGAAAGGATTTGTCTTGGTTTAACATGATTTGCCCAAGCTCAGCGGTAATCATATCTGTCATACAGAGACAAAATGAAGCAAACTTTCACATGTATATCTACTGGAATATTTCTTTTTATGTATAAGGAAGAATTAGAGTCTAATGAATAAGCTAGATATCTTCCCCCATGGATGTTTCAATAATCTAGTAGAACTGGGAAATTTACGAAATCAGTCTGTCAGCCAATAGTGATGTCTGAGTCGCTCCATTTGACTCAACAGCATTGCACAATTGTTTGCTTCTTCATCCTGTTTGTACAGCAGTACTGTTAGTTCCTACTCCCTACTTTGGAGTTCTGCTGTCAACATCTATACCTGCCAAGTGGTGAACAGACTCAGGAAGGAAGTAGCTCCTTATAGGAGCTTAAGCCATTGCATATAAGCCTAGTTGTAGATTATTTCATTGCACAGATGCCTCATGCTAAAAAATAGCCTGAAAAACATTAACTGTGTCAACTTAGTTCCAAAATGGATGCCTAGTTTGAGTTGTAAAATTGTTTCAAAGACAATATTTTGTTATTTTCAAACAGAGTAAAGTGGAGTATTTCTCAGAGGACTTTTTTTTATGTATTATGAAATATTGATTTCTTGCTCTTTTGGGATAATGAAGGTGCCCACAAAATTCCTTCCCCTCACTAATAAATTTGTGGTTGGTTTTGCAACCTTAAATTCCAGAGATTTTTTATTACAAGATAATACAAACCAGACTATCAAAAAATATTGTTAGTATAAGGTAGATTAATAAAGATTGTTCATTCTCTGTGCTTAGCATGGTACACAAGTCCTGTAGAAAATACCCAGATGATTAAAATATAGTGGCTACTCCAGTGGAGATACAAGAAAGTCACCCATGTGTGGGCATTTTTGCTTTGTTCTTTGTCTCTCTTTGCAAGATTTCTATAAAACTATAATCAACTGGATAAACTATTTCCTCCTACTTCCTCGTGTTTCCAGAGTCCTAGTCCAGGGGTCTACCTGGGGGAGGAGAGGCCCAAACAGACCAGGTTCTGCTGTTTGCTGCCTCACAAGTCCAAGAGACATGAGTGGGGATGAAGCAGGAGAGGAATTTACTTGTTCAGTGTGGCCACACTGGGAAGCGGGGCATTAGCATCCTAAACCCTGTCTTCAAGGATACTGATGTGAGCCCCAGAAATATACAGGGATGGAATGAAAGCATGTGTGTGGTGCACAGTCAAGCAATCTTGGTCAGACTGTGGTGTGGTTTATTGTTATATCAGATCCGATGGGGATCTGACACCCATTATGATGTGACTGCCTTCCAAACTCATGTTCCCTAGAATCTTACAAGTATCTTAGTTATTTTTGTTGTCTTTAGTTTTGAAGAAAGAAGAGAGAGTGATTAGGTAAATTTAAGACTAATCAATCTTGTATTACAAGTTTTTAGCCAGACCTTACTTAAATGAGTAACATGTCTACATGCAGAATTGAGTAGGAGCTTTTAACATGATTTTAGTTGTCCATCAAGCATCTGCAGGCCCAAGAGTCAGTGCTTTTTAGCAAAAGTAGCTTCTCAGTCCCTATTACTCTCTTTTTCTTTTAGTTGTTCAAGTTGGTTTCCCGTGTCTTGGAAAACAAGATGGGGTGGCAGCATTTGAGGTGAATGTTATTGTAATGAATTCTGAAGGCAACACTATCCTGCAGACACCTCAAAATGCTATCTTCTTCAAAACATGTCAACAAGGTAAGCATTGATAGTGACTCAAAAGAAGGTCAGTAAGGCTTTGAGGCATGATCTGGACAAAAAAAATTGTTAGATTTTGATAATTATACTAGTAGGAGGAAGGAACAGTAAACCTAGGGTCCAGTTGGAATACTAAGACTGACTTCCTGTGGCTTTGACACTATTCACAATTTTAGGAACTCTAATAACACCCCTTTCTTACACAATATGCAGGAATCCTTTGAGGTATCTCATCTGTGGTCATGAATTTCCCTTCTGGTTCTCGTTGCTTCATTGCAAGTGCCAGTCATTACCAGCACTTTCCACTTGTCAAAGGCAACATTACTGTACCCCTGTCAAAAACTTGGTGCTGCTCACACCCACAGAGGACAGGATGCCAGTCACACTAGTGATCCCTGCCAGGTCAAGGCCTTACTCCAGTACCTTACTGCCACACACAGCTGTCTAATAAGCATGAGGATCTGGCTGCTTCCCATCTCCATGCAAGCTTTTCCAGCACAGAATAAAAGCTCTGGCACCTGTCAGTGCTCTTGACATGCAACAAAACATCACCCCACTCTCCAAAGGTAAAGGTTGAGGACAATACCATTCATTCTTCTACAGTATGAATTTAAGGTTGAACAATAGATTGATAGGTAGGGGTGAAAGCAAAATAAAATTCGCTGTATCTTCTTCCATGAGCCCCTTACTATTGGGAGCAAGACTGCAAGAGACAAAAGTCTTCATTGAAGGTTATTGAAATCTAAGCAGTGTCGAGAGAATGAGGTTAGAGTATATGGGTACACAAGCAATTAAAATAATTGGATTGTTGGAATAAAAATGATCACTGACATCTCTCGCTGGCTGTAATTCACACAATATGATCTTAAGAACTTGCAGATAAGCTTTGTTTTGCTTTGGTGCAGCTGAGTGTCCAGGAGGCTGCCGAAATGGAGGCTTTTGCAATGAAAGAAGAGTCTGTGAGTGTCCAGATGGATTCTATGGGCCTCACTGTGAGAAAGGTAAGGAGAGGAGAGACAGCCAGTGTCCTTTACTTGCTTCCTAATGAACATGATGTCACCCAGGAGCCCTATGTGGGTATTTAACACATTCCCTGAAATTATTTTTCTGGTCACGTTATAAAGACTGGTGAAACTTTAAAGCCACAGAAGAGCTATTGGGAAGTATTTTCTAGGAGTATTTTCTTAAAGCCAGTATGTGATGACAAGGGCAGAGAGCTTGAGCACAATGTCAGCATGCTTTGTGGTCACTACACACACACACACACACACACACACACACACACACTATTATGTACACTATACTTTGGCATAATCTCATAGAAGTTTTCACGTTTTTTCCTCCACTGAAAATGATTTTTTAAAATAGTCACTATTGATTTGAAATTATTCCAGCTAAAAGTAGCCTGATTCACAAGCAAGTCCACATTTGAATTTTGAAGTTATTAGCAGAGTAAAAGGATGAAAAACATGTATATAGTAAATATATCCATTTTACAGAAATTGCTATAAAGAAAATTGTATGAAAAAAGATACAAGAAAGAAAATGAGTATTATTAATTATAAAATACATAAATACCAAACACGTATTTGACAAGAGAAAGCAAACTATTATTCTGTTTGTGAAATAAGAATTTTTCTTGTTTTTCTTATTTGCATTTGCATTGGAAGTGGAAGATCAAGGAAATAGGGCAGAGTAAAAATATTTACAGTTTTAAAAAGATCATATCTTAGTCAAGATGATTCTGGAAAAATTTTAATTAGGCATTCAAATTAGAACAAATTCAAAATTCTTTTCTAAGAAATCGACTGGGAGGGCTGGGGATCTAGCTCAGTGGTCTAAGCGCCTGCCCGGCAAGTGCAAGGTCATGAGTTCAATCCCTAGTGCTGCAAAAAAAAAAAAAAGAAATCGACTGGGAAGTTGAAAAATAGCCTGATTAATATCACAAAAACAATTTTTTAATATAGCAGATTTATGAAGAGTGAGCATTTTAGAGTCAACTACAAAACTTGATGTTGATGTATTATTGATGTTCCAAAATGATCCTGGTCCAAACTTCTGCATGGTCTTAATCAGGGTTTTCTCTCCTTTAAGCTCTTTGCACACCACGATGTATGAATGGTGGACTTTGTGTTACTCCTGGTTTCTGCATTTGCCCACCTGGATTCTATGGAGTCAATTGTGATAAAGGTAACAGTTTCTTTTTACAAACACACTTCTTTTAAAACATGTGGTTAAAGTAAGTATAGAGTGCTTCACAAGTCATACCTGTAAGAGGTGACTGCAACAGTAACTGAACCCCAATCTGAATGTGGCTTAACACAGCGAAAGTTCATTTTCACTCATAGAATAGCCTGGTACAGGTATGTGAGTTCAGTGTGCGGTGCAGTTCTTTTCTTTGAAGTGACCCAGGCAGCATCTTTCAGGGCCCTGCTTCAGGCTATCTAGGTCCAGCCATTAAGCAAAGAGAGACTGAGTCAGACACGTCTTAAAAAACATTCTTGGCCCCAAAAAGTGACCCAAAAAATTTCCAAACCTGTTCTATGACTAGAAATTAGCCAGATGGCCCCCATTTGGATGCCTCCAGAAAAATTGCTGTCCCGGATGAACAGGCATCTCCTAGTGACAACTCGTGCTATAGGGAGAGAGTATGGATTTTTGCAAACAAATAGCTGTCTGTGCCACATGGAAATTTTGGTACCCTAAGCCAGTTTTTTTTTTTTTATTTTGAAGAGAATACCACCAAACAAAACAAAACAGAGTAAAGTCAATCAAAACAAGGCAATGAACATGGTACATGACTTTTAAACAGGGTAAAAGGCAATCAGTAAGGCTACCATAATGCCTCTTGTTATCTGCAGTATACCTGCCCATACCATCAGGGATAAGTAAAATCAAACAGAATACAACAAACTAAAACAGTAGAAACAAAACAAAACATAACAAAAAAAAAAACAACAAAGCAAAACAATGTAAGCAATACAGAATTTCAAGATATTAGCAAAACAGCATTGGCTACCATAATAGTTGTTATCTTCAGAATAGTTGCCTACACCTTCAGACATATTACAATCAAACCACACAGAATAGAGTAAAATCAATCAAAACAAACAATGAAAGCCACACAGCATTTCTAATCAAGCTAATTGGACATCCTCCAATGGCTGCAATTATATATTTTGTTATCTTTAAAATAGCTGTCCATGCCATCAAGTATAATAAAATCAAACAAATCAGAATAAAGTGAAACTAATCAGAACAATGAATACAATCTGAATTTCAAATCATGATAATAGATTAATAGTGGTCATTTCTATCCATTTTTAGATAATTCCTTCCAATATGTATTGTGCATTTTGGATCCCACTAACACCTTTAGTTTGTTATGCTATGGAGACAACACAAAATTCACCCTTGTGACTCTGGTCCATTACGCATATGAGCACTATTACTAGTTGCCTCTATCTACACACAAGAGCCTTGAGGTTATCTTCCTTTATAGCCGAGTAGGTTTCCACCCCATGAAATACCATGTCTTTCTTATCCATTCTGCAATTAATGGGCAGGCTACCCCTATTTTTTTTTTCTGGCTCCCCATCACATAGGGCATTGTTCTCTCTCCTTTGACTTTCAGACTATGAATTTTCTTTCTAGCTAAATGTGTTTCTTGCATAGAGCATACTGATGGATCCTGTCTCCTGATCCACTATACCTGTTTCTTTCTATTAGTGCCTTGAGGCCCTCTTGCACTGTATTGTCTCTGCCATGCTACTTCCCTGCCACTGGCTCCCTATTTTTCCTCTCCATTCAATTGACTGGTCCCCCTCTGACATTGTTCCTCAGACCATGGTCCTTCTTCTTTCTCTCTAAAATGTCCTTTAGTAATCTTTGTAGGGTTGGTTTGGTGGTCATGAATTCCTTGAGTTGTTCTTTGTCATGGAAGTATCTTGTTTCTCCATTAATTTTGAAGGAAAGTTTTGCAGGGTACATCAGTCTTGGTTGGAAGTTTTCTTTCAGGACTTGCATTACTTCACTGCAGCCTCTTCTTGACTTGATGGTTTGTGTTGAGAAGTCTGCTGTGATTTTGATGGGTTTTCCTTTATAGGTGATCTGTTTCTTTTCTCTAACAGCTTTTAATATTCTGTTCTTGAATTGAATTTCTGGGATCTTGATTATTATATGTCTGGGTGTAGATTTGTTTTGGTTATGGCTACCTGGAGTTCTATATGCCTCACTTATTTGAATGTCATATTCTTTTTTGATGCCTGAGAAGTTTTCAAAAATTATATCTGTAAATAAGGTCCTGATGTCATTTGTCTTGACACCTGCTTCTTCACTCACATTTTTAATTCTTAAATTATGCATCTTTGAGTTGTCCATCAGCTGTTGAATTGTTACTTCCTGAGACCTTGTTATTTTTAAGAGATCTTTCCTTTCACGATCATAGGCTGCAAACCTGTCTTCAAGCTTTGAAAGTCTTTCTTTAGTT